>CAJNOL010005689.1:0-10930 GCA_905250125.1 Rotaria sordida | reverse complement strand
TAGGAATCGGAACCCAGAAATGGCCATTTGAGGGAGAAACAAGCATCTAATCGAACTCCAAACATGTCCATTCGATAGAGCTCGTCGGGATCTACTTGGAAAGTTGGTTTATATACTTGGAAAGTGCTTCTGAGCGAATCGTGACAGCCGTTTCTGTACATATATAGGAATGAGGTCCGGAAGTGGCGATTTTGGGCGAAAGAAGCACCGTATTTGATTCCAAAGGTGTTCGTTGGATAGAGCACGTCAAGATCTATTTGGAAACTTAATGATTTAGTTGGAAAGCACTCAGGGGCGAATCGTGACAAGTTTTTCGGGAATTGATTGCATTTTATACATTTTTTTGATGGTATTTATGGATTTTCTGGGTTTGAGGGGAGACTCGGGAAAAATTAATGGTGTGGTTGGATAGAGCTTGTCGAGTTCTACTTGGGAAGCTGTTGAACTGCTTTGGAAAGTGTTTTGGAGCGAATCGTTTCAAGAAATACTCGAATCCAGACCTAAGATATGCTACGTAAGTAATATACGATTTATTCTCGCTAAATGACGCTTAGATTGAGTTTTCTTCTTACAATATCGACATCTGATAAAATTATTTATGTTTTCTGAAGAACTATAAATGTACATGTATGTCATCCAGGTGCATACATGACATTTTCTCTGTATAGAAATGTTACAAAGAAAATTCAACTATAGAGAAGCTAGTGGAATAACTACTACGGTAGATCCATCAACTAATTGCATGATCATGATAGGTATTAGCATTTTCTTAATGCAAAGTTAACACTAATACCAAAGCATTAAGTTATTTTTTTAAGACTAATGCAAAAGTATTAACTGAGTTATTTAACTTTAATACATAAGTATTAGCGTTTTCTTAACGCTAATGCTAAGACGACACCCCTAGTATGTGTTAATATCAAGAGAGAAATAAAATCGTGTACAACAAGTAACGGAATTGAGGTTGAAGAAACGATAAACAAAGCAAGCCATAAAAGACGTGATCCAACCACGTACTCACCCATCTTTCTGCATCGTATCCTCACCTTATTATCAATTTTCCATTACACAGTCTGTTTTCTTTCATCTATCTTACTCAATCATCTTGCTAGTATATACTAGCACGACGATTGAGAAAGATAGATGAAAGAAAAGAGGCTGTTCTTCACAACAATTAATTCAATATGTGACCACTTTTTATGCATGTTCGTGGCCAACAAGCGAATTGTGAATATGACTCATTAGTCATTTTTTTACTTTTGTCTCTTTTTATCTTTACCAGACAGAAACAGTTCGTTGTTCCTCTCCATTTAAACCAATTTTTCTTTCGTTCTGTCTTTTATTTCTCTCCAACGCACGAAGAAAAGAGAAAAGAATAATTTTTTTCTATCTCCTTCGATTACTTACTCATTCTTTCTTTTATATGTGTTGATATACACTGTAAGTCATTTACAGAGTAGTTGCTTAGATTAACTATCGACTTGACTTGCTGTATCGTTAGTAATTGTGAGCTTTGTTGAAAAGTTCTGCTATCGATCAAGTTATGGTGATCAATATATGTAAGATAGACAACAATACAAATGTCAGAATCACTCGTCAAGAATTAGAATAGCAATATTCTAATAATTTTTCTCCAGTCAAAGCGTTTCATGAAGAAAGTTTATTACGAATATGCTCACAAGACGAGTTGTTTGAGACGGTGTGAGGCAGGAGAGGGGGGGAGAAGGTTGTGAATGGAGTGTGATTGCGCATCAGTGTCTTCTCTTCAACCATCCATCTACATCCCATGCCCACACCACCTTGAACCTTACTTATATGACATCCATTGCAAAAAAATCTCGACAATGTCTTATATCCTGGTTTTCTTTACGGAGTTCAAGTTTATTCTGTAGGTTTCTTTTTTAGTCAAAGGAAAAGCAGTGGAACTTCTACGGGATGGCTTCTTTGGGATCACAGTTACCTACAATTCTAATTTTCATCGCAAGTGCTGTCATGCTTTTTATATGGTACATCTGGCCTCAAAATAGTGTTATTTTATCACGATCAATAGGTGATCGCAACGGAGAAAAAGCGTTTTACAAGACGGTGACGCTTGACTCTGGTTGGGATGATCGTGCCCATGCAATTTATCAGCGGGTCTCTCAAGAGTTAAACAAAAAGAAAGAAGCTCGTTTAGTGAAGTTTCCCATTGGAGGGCTTACCGCTCGAGTGTTGAAAACTGATGCAGGATTTTGGGATCTTGTCGAGAGAGAAACTTGGGAACTGAAAACCAATACTGCATTAATGCATTATGTTAATTCGGATACGGTCGTCGTTGATATTGGCACTTGGATTGGGCCAACAGCTCTCTTTAGCAGCCAGTTAGCAGCTAGAACTTATGCTATTGAAGCTGATCCTTCTGCTTTCTCAAAGATATCTCATAACTTAAAGCAAAATACCCAATCCCTCTGGTACCATCGTGTTCATCTACAAGCGGGGTGTGTAGGAGTTGAATCGACTCATGTTCAAATGAAGAGTGCGGATCCCGGTAATAGTATGTCCTCGATTCACAAATTCTTTCAAGAAGCGAAAAATAATGCTCCTGCGCAATGGACAGTACGTTGTTATCGCTTGCCTGAGTTATTCACGCTATGGCAAATTGATCCTACTATCGAACATGTGTTTGTGAAAATCGATATTGAAAATTACGAATGCAAAGTGTTGCCAAATTTGTATTCATGGTTGGCCGGTTTGAAACGAAAACCAACTCTTTATATTGCAATACACAGTCGAATAACAACTTGTAGCAAAGAAGAATATGCAATGATTGCCAAAATAGCAGCACTGTATCGGTTTCGTAGTATTTCATTTGTTACTGGAAATGACACTGTTGCAGGAATAGGTGAATATGTGCTAAGTGATTTGATAGCGCCGTCGTAAAACGTACACTGAAATTTAAAATAAATTCTACTTTCTAGGAAACCGAGTTAGCAAAAGCGCAAGCGTTTTCAAAGTTTTATCGATCATCGAACGATTTTATAATTTCCAGAAAATGCTCGATTTTCCATAAGGGTGTGAGTGTAGGGTATAAGTGTGAATGTGGGTGAGCATGAAGATAAGATCGACCAACATCCATACGTGCACATAAAAAATCAAAAATCTGAATTTAGAGCAATGTCTCGGTTCGTCGATCTCTTCATAGATACTCTCCTAAATGCAATGAATTCAAAGAGAATAAACTCTGAATTGTCGGAGATGCTTTGTTGTTTTGTGATTGAAATAAAGCATACAAAATCGATATTCTCGATGATATTATACTTCCTGGTGAGCTTTCTATGATATTGGGAAGTCCTTCAACATAATTCACTACAAGTAAGCACCACACTTGGAAGACAGCTGATACCAGAGCGGTAGTAAATGCACTGCATCGATCTAGTTCTAAGCGTATATATATCGAGAGGGCAAGTGCTACAGCATGCTTGACCTATACAGTAAGAATATGTACCAAGTGGGCAAGACATTGATTTTGATTGGCTCTTTGGCATATAAAACCAGGTGTGCATGTATTAAAGGACGTAGAATCACTTGCATTAGTAAAGTATCCCACTGGACATGGTGTGCAGTGATGTTGTCTAACATCGCTAAATGTACCAAGCGGACAAGGAAGTGAAGTCAAATAGGTGTAATGGTTCACTAATGCCTCTAGGTTTTTGGACAATAGAAGCCTGCTGGGCATTGCTGAATTGTAAAGTTCAGAACATTGGATAAGAAGAAAATGATCGAGATGTTAACAAATACTTTCTTTGCCATGATGCCGTCTCTCTTTGATTTCATCAATGTGTTCTGTATTTATAGGGTAAAAATAGATGGAGTTTTTTCACTGATCTACTATGTAAAATTACGTAGACCAATATTTGCGTGACGCTTACCATAATAAATATAATGGTTTCTTTAGTTATCTCGTATTCCCCTTATGTTCTGGTAAATGAACAGTAGAGAAATCAGCACAAACAAATTAAAGACAGTACTGCCTGACAAATTCAATTCTACAATATTTGCTTTTTTGCTTCTCCGGATTAGTCAGACTATATGATGAAGAATGGATAACTAGGTTTCTATTATCTAATCGACTTCGACTTAGTATAAATCGTTTTATATTTCTTATACTTACTCAGATAAGACTGCGACCTTCTCTTTAATAGATGATAGCGTTCATAATCGAACGACCAGTCCGACCGTTTCTACAATAGTTTTCCTACAACCATTCATCGTGCCAATAACACTGTATATTCAGCGCTGCACCACGACATCAAGAAAAGGTGCATGAATGGCGAAACATCCCAAAACAAATATTTCTTTTGCGCAGGTAGTCAGATGTGATTAGATAAGCCAATTACCAGAAGAAAGTGGATGCGTTGATGTGGCTCGTTGAGCATGAAATAGTTGATATCTGTGGTTGGCTATTCATGTCTGGAGTGCATCGCTTGATCTATTTGTTGATTTGTATGTGAGTATAGATGCGGGTATGAATGTGGTTATTGGTGATATGGGTGTGAGTGTGGGTGTGTTGGGCGTGGGTGTAGGTATGGATGTGGTTGTTTGATAATGTGGATATGAGCGTGAACGAGGAGAAACAACTAAGACTTGGGTTTTGAACCCCCATGAGGTCTCCGCAGTGTGTTACAGTCTTGTGAAGTCTCATGAAGTCTTCTGGATTTTTGCACGTACATTTAGTACACGGAAAATTCATAAGAAAACCAATGAAATAGTAAAGTTTTGATAAACTTATTTTACCAGAAATGTGAACTTTTATGGTTTCGTCAATCTGCTGGAAAAGTCCGCACTCGTTTGAACTTAAAAAAAGAGGATAGTTAATAGTACAATTCTTTTTTAATGAAATCTTTTCATTTCCATAAGAAGTGTTCTATCAATTTGATATTAATGTTATGGAGAATTTTAATCTTTTTTGTTGATTTCTATCTCTCGTGAAAGTCTATCAACTGATCAATGGCTAGCTTTATTGGTCAATAACCAACAAGCCCTTTGCTTATATATAAATTTAGGCTTGTTATTTATTTGTACCGGAAAATAAGAGCTCTTCAATGCTAGATTTATCGAATTATATATACGTATACCATTAAAGTCCATCTTATTAATTTTAACTTTATCAACACTTTGTGTGATTTTCACATTTTGACCTTCTTCGTCCAAATTGCATAGATCATTATCAACTTCATAACCATCCATTGTTTCATCATCATAATCAGATCCAGAATTTCATGATGAATATGAATTAGCTATCAGATAATTATCTGAATTAATGTTTAATCTAGCATTGTCAAATATATTTTTACTTAGATCGTGTAGTTCAAAAGCATTGTATTTACTTGACAAAGATAATATATTCAAATTACTATCTAGCTCTTTTGCATGATTAAATTCAGTAAAAATTTTATATTTCAAATTTTTCAGGACATTTATCTTTGAGACAAATGTTGATATTATGAATATTGGTTATGAACAAGTTTTATATTGATGATGTATTGGAATTGAATTTAGCCCGATGATGACGAAAAAAAGAGCAAATTCGTGGAAAATTTACTAATTTTGAAATAAAAATTTTAGCTACATTTTCTTTTATTATTTAATTCATACATATATATATATATATATATATATATCCTTGTATAGAATTATTGAAGAAAATACTCTTGTTATCTTTATCTAATAAATAGTGTATTTTGCATTGTACAGAAATTAGATGCCATTTCGAAGGCTTCTCGAACGCTCATGTAGTCTTGAAATCTTTTGAATTCTTATGAAGTATTTTGATGCCTCCCGAAGTTTTTTCAAAAATTGAAGTCTCTTAAAGTCTTGACGTCTGCTGTTTCTCCCTCGGATGTAGGTATTAATACAGATGCGGTTGTTGATGGTGTGAGTGAGAGTGTGGGTGTAGGTGGATGTGCGTGTGGGTCAGGCGTAAAGTGAAAAAGTATACCCACACCCATCTGCACCCACAGCCACCCATATCCATACTCACACCCACACCCGAGTTCAGATTGTATTTCTATTCATATGTCTGACGATGACCTTATTTAAAAGTTGAAAGCTTGCATTCTTTTCGTTACTTGATAAGCAACACTCGCAACTATGATATTTGTAGTAGTTCTTTACTTCATTTTCTCTAAATTATACTCCACTGCTCTTCCTAAAATGATATACGTTTTAGTTGGACAGAAAGCTCTTGCCGGACTTTAACCCCAATGGTTAATACCAAATTGGTGGCCTATGTACCAAAGATAGTCTTCTCCTGGATCTGAGCTATTCAAATACCAATCGAGATGAACTGCCATGTAGGGTGCGTAAGTTCTAATCGTTACACTTTGTAAACGCACAAATTCTGTTGTCCTTCGCCTCATAGCAAACGTTGTATCGATTGGTTCAATTGCGAGGTGATAAGTATTTCCTTTCCAAGTTGCTGTAAATGGTGCAGATCTCCAGAACTGTGATTCATGGGTAACGACTTTCTGTTTCATTTGATAATAATCTGGGATATTCGATATTTGAAGTGCAGGGCCCACGACATTAACTCCTGGACAAGCCTCAAGGAGTCCAGCAAAAAACAGCAGTGTGTCTGGAGCAGAAGTATTTAGGCCAATATCGGGATCTGTGACTACATAGTAATTGAACTGAGGATGAGATGCTAAGTAGCGCTGAATGTAGCCACGTATTTCATTTAAGGCTCTCTCCCAAGCCAGAGAAGGAATATGGAAAACGGTGACGCCACGACGCTTTAATTCGTCGAGATAGATAACCATAGGTTGATATGTAGACTTATGGTCACAAATAATTAAATGCCACGGAGTAGAAAGCCTATTGAATGAACTAATAGCGCGACGTAGGCTATTTATTCGATCTCTAGTTATAATAAAAATGGGAAACTCCAGATTGGAAGCCACTTTTCCCTCTTTGCCTGTACAATATTGTAAATCACTTGTAAGAGAATATGTCTCGACTCTATGATATGCCCAACGTATTTTGAAAAGATATTCTGGGCGTAATAATGACACTAAGGTAATACTCAAAGTGATGACCAAAAAAGCCAGCAAACTCAAAATCTTCTCTGTTGACATCGTCGATTTCTGTAGCTGTTATTGGCACCTTCAACAGTTTCTGGATATAAACGTGTACCAAGGACTTGTGCCAGAGATGAGCAGATAATTCTAAAAAAGTTACAGTAAATACAGAGGGTGTAGGATTAACTGAAGAGAAAATTCATATCAACACCCTAGGATGTGGGTATGGGTGCTGGTGTGAAGAGAAGACTGATACTTATCGCTAGCATCACACCCACATCTATACGCATTCGTCCAACAGTTACACGCCACACTCTCACACTTACTCTGAGCCACACCCACACCCACACCCATGCTTATACTAACACTCCTTCCTACCTACTCGTATGCTCTCATGAATAACCTCACACTGTGACACTCACATACCCTTTCATTTACATCACTATCCTTCAAATACCCTTATCCTCCCATCTCTATCCTTACGCCCTTATTACCAAACCACTAGATTCACACTGGTAACCACGCATTGTTAACATTTTGCCCTTATGCTGACACTTCTTGCTATCTATAGTCCCGCCCCCTTACACTCCTATTCTTCCAACACTACGCTCACAACCTAAAACTCATACGTTCAAGGGTGTGAGTGTGGTGGGTGTGGGTGTGAGTGTTGGTGTGCTGTTCGTATGTGTATCCACACCCACACCACCCCACACCCTATTCTACGAATTTTTTTTACAGTGCATGTATTCATGCTTTAACTCCTAAGGCATTCCTGAACATCTATAAGGTATGCAACTCGACGCATTTGAAAGTATCCAAAATGCAATATTTTCGGGCTCTGGACACGTTTGGAGTGGATAGAAGCATCTTCCGTCGTTCTAATTCTAACAGCATCACAACTGGTTTATATCAATAGACGTGTTTGAATGCGTCTAACATGGAATACTTCCAGGTGTGTGAACTCGCTGAGAAACCAAAACGCGTGTAAACTCGTCCATGCTGAAAACAGACTAATATGCGCTTTCTGGCTTTTCTACCTTACGATACTGTTATGTGATGTGAATGCGTTTACTTTATTAGCAAAGAAGTCAAAAACTAATCATCAGTATATTCTTGAAATCGAACCGGATTCTAGCATTGAGATTGTATCTCTATCATTACAATTTAACCAAGTTGAATTTGATTTAATAGATTCATTATAATAAATGATTAATTCTATCATAATTGACTGTTATTTACACATTTCTTGCTGAAAATATTAAAATATTAACAAAACTGTATGCCTCGTTTTACGTTACTTCTAAAAAGTTTCTGGCTGCGCACGCAGTAGTTTATGATCTTAAATCTTTTGTTATAAATGTCATCATCTCTTACCTAGGCAAACGAATAAATTCTATCAATATGTTACTTTTATTCTCAACTATTTCATTTTATCTGAATTTTACAAGCACTTTTTCAAACAGACTCGTTGGTTTATCTTTATTGTTATTTATAACACAGAATACATCGAACTAAAACTTTTACATTGATACAATAAAGATAAATACAATAAAAAAATTTTATTACTTAAAAAATGAAGAAAGTTAAATAAAAAAGGAGTCGTTTTAAATGAAAACCTAGTATTTTATTTTTTTCCAGATATCTCAAAAAATTTCGATGTCATATTACAAAAAAGTACATAGACAAGAATTTTTTGCAAATATTTTTCTTGTAGTGCCCTCAATTTTTAAGGACATTAGTTATTATAAGATGTTAGTAATAAGAAAAAAAAGTTAATTGATCTTTTTATACCATATATTTATAAATTTGTTTATTATAGAGCGAGATATTTCTTTGTGATTTTTAGTTTTTTTAAATATTAAAACTTTTTATGTCTTTATTTTCATTTTTTAATAAATATCAATAATATATTTATCTTGATTTTTTTTTCGATAAGTGTATTATTTATATTTAGTTCACACAGTAAAAATAAAATAAATTAACAGCTCTATTCGCAAAGATGTAAGAAGTAATGTTATATGAACGAATGATGCGATTAATGAACATAGAAACAAGTTCGAGTTATGTATAGCTCAGTGCTGGCTGTGTTCGGTTTGTAATTGACTGGTCATGTGTTCAAATCTTAGTTTAAACTGTCAATGAAAAAGTATCACTCTGTTGCTCACAGGATTTAGACGTTATATTATAGCTCGCTTCGATGAGTCGGTTCAATTCTGACACAGAGTGATGATTATTTTTAATTCTTTTTTTTTCGGAGATAATTAAATACGTCAAAACGAATTCATCTCATAACTCTATCGAAACGCAGCAAAATTCGAAGACACATTGTAATCCATCTCCAACATAGACAAGTTTACGCGCGTTTTGGTTTTTGAACGCATTCAAACGCCAGAAAATGCTGCACTTAGGACGCAATCAAACGCTTCTGTTGATGTCAGTCGATTGTAATGCTGTTAGAATTGTAACATGCAAAGATGCGCTGGTTAGCTATAAACATGTTCAGACCCACGAAAATATTGCATTTTGGATGCGTTCCAACTCATCAAGTTGCATAAGTTATAGACGCTCACAGATGTGTTTAAAATCTAAAAATGGTTACATGAGTTTGTAGTCGCAAAAAGATGAAAAAAGAAGAACAAAAGAACAGATCCATGTTGAAACTCAACGTTTTACGCGATGGCATAACTCATAAAAAAATGCTGTAAAATTCTTCTTTGTCGTTCAGAATATTTTCTAGCGATTGTAATCAAGAAGAAAGCATCGTAGAAGAATGTCGTTTGATAAAGAAAAAGCAGTCAAACATCGACTGCGCCTAGCAACTGCGACGTTCAACATCATTATTTTACAGCACGAAACTGCTCTTTCTCATACACTCATATTATAGCAACGAGAAACTTATTAATTCATACAGCTTTTTCTATGGTGCCTTATTTTACATTTCAAGAAATAACTCTAATGTAGATGATTAAGAAACACATTTAATTAAATTCTTTGTCAGCGTTACTATTGGCATGAGTTGATTCTTTTCATAACGGCCATACATGGAGGCAAGAATATTTTCTTAGTGATTCTGTATGAGTGAGACAAACATGTCAATCATAGATATTCTTCATCGTTTATTTTACCTACGATTAACACAAAGTTTAATCTCACTAAACTTCTTTAAAAGTGGGCGAATCGAGCATCAAGTTACAGAATGCAGGACTACTCGTCTTTATTTATTGTTGTTAACAGGTATTCTTACTATCCTAGTCATATACACGGCATTCAGTCCGAGAACAAGATCTGTCAGTGTTCAACTAATATCAGTGACTCAATACGAACAATTACAATATCACTATCCTTCAACTCTTCGCTGTCCATGTAAACAAATTTCAATTGAGTTCTTAAAATTTATCACTGTTGAACCAACATATCATCAAATTTGCCAAAGTTCGTTTGTTTCTCTCGAATGGATCAATTATTTGTTCAACGATAATATGAATACTGTATACAGAAATTCGAATGATTATCGTCGATGGATAGGTAACCATTTTCAAGCATTACGAATATTTTGTCAAATTTCGCAAAAAACCGTACAAGATGCAATAAATTCCTTTCGGCAGACTCAATTTATTAGCACGGAATTGATATCACGAAAGTTATTTGACATACAATCTCAATCATCTCTTCAACTGTTTCAGCAAACAATTTCAAATCAATTCCTACGAACTTATATATTAATGAGAAATAT
This sequence comes from Rotaria sordida, assembly GCA_905250125.1. NCBI lineage: Eukaryota > Metazoa > Rotifera > Eurotatoria > Philodinida > Philodinidae > Rotaria > Rotaria sordida. Next base: position 142 of record CAJNOL010005689.1, on the reverse strand, counting down.
AACTTCGAAAAATCAAATTATGAGTGCACTACAAACAAATTATATGTTATACATTTATGGTTATGGTTCGAACGGCTTTGGTTCGATCAGCTACAGTGGACGCGCATATTCAGGTCAAAATGATTCTCTTTGCCCGTGTATA
>CAJNOL010005688.1:0-10936 GCA_905250125.1 Rotaria sordida | reverse complement strand
AATATACTTTTATCATCAGGATCTCTTTCCAGTTGCCATTGTTTAGAAAAGAGTGCAGTGAAAAAAGTATTTTTTTCACATGTTAATGTTTCAACCCTCGTAGAAAATTTCTCACCTCCAACATCAAGCATAACTTTGCCTTGAATTGATGTTGTCGCTAATTTAACTTTGATATCTTTCCATTCTTTTTCTTCATTTGATGCATTAACTAAGTTGTTTTCTAAGACCGTAGTCATTTCTGTTGCTTGAGGATATAATTTTTTAGCAGATTTAATACAATCACTACATTCATTTAACTTTGAAATAACCTCCTCGCGTAACGTGTCGAAACGAGTTTCAAGATGATTGACATTGTCTCGAAGAGTGTTTAAATTGGAATCTGTATTCTCCTCTTGGTTGGACATAATTACTCTTTTAAGTATTGTGTTTTGCTTCTTGTTACCTTTATGACTGAAGTCGATTGAAAACTTGCTTGTCCTTTTATATCATCTTATCAATTATCACGGTTTATGTTTATAAAAGACGTCATGTCGTCATTAAAATTATGAAAAGGGATAATTTCAATGATTCATAGAATGTCAATGTTTACCTGCGCCGTTTGTTGTTACTTATCTAATCAAGAATTCACATACCTTTTACAATCTTCTTTTTTTTTCCTTTGAAAAAAACCCAGTCCATGTGTTGTGACTATTGAAAATTTCCGTTTACTCTTTCATATCTGTTTGATGCTGGTACATCGAACGTTCGTCATTGATACTTTTTCGTTTTTATGTACCGTTTTAGATTAATTTTCAATAAAACTTCCTAGATATTGATATGTGTATTTGCTCTGATGACTAATATAAATATAGCATGAAAAAATACTATATATTCGTTGGCTGCTCATCTATCTATATTGGATATTAACCATATCTGTAGAAGATTAAAGAAGTAAACTTACTTGAAGCATAATAATATCAAATTTAGTTAAGTTATGTTAATGAAGAAGTAATTGGTAATATTGAAATCACATCATTTCATACTAACACATTTACTTATAAACAAGGTTGAAGCAATTATGTAGATAGTTTGTTCTATGCAAAGGTAGATACAATAAAAAAAAAGGCCGATATAGGCATACGAGCACTTTAAACAATAGTTCGATATAATTCTAAAGTAATACTAATGAATCTGGAAATCTCATTTTTTTTGTCTTTCAAACAAGATTAATAACAATTTTATTTAAAACTATTTAGAAAAACGAGAAATTTAATATGACATGGGAATCGAATATCATCCAAATGTCTTGATGATTTATTGTGCATCATCTAACACATCACCAATGTAGTTCTGACCAAAATTATCACATATGTTAAACTTGAAATTTGAATTCAATTTTCAAGTAAACATAGGCACTCTCCTGATGTAGATGCCTCGAAAACATAGCCGATTGAAAGTTGAGACCTGAATAGTTACTGTTCAAATGAATTTAACTTTCAACTTTGACACTACTGATCGAAGCATGGTCAGCGAGTCTTGAGAGCTAAACATTCATATTTCGAATAGTACAACAAGTGTACAGTATCTAAACATTGTCTAGTACAAATAGAAAAATATTTCATCTCGATCAAATACTTGAAAAACATAGGCGACTCTCTAAGTAGTATTTTCAAATCATTTAAAACACTTCAAAACGCAGTGATTTATAGTCTACTTTACATTAGTAGAATAATAGTGAAGAAACTTCGGATAATTATTCTGCTAATGCAAATTTATTTTTGAGTCGATGTTTAGTAGTTCATGTTTGAGTGTTGTATTCACTTATCATAAAGTAGCCACACATGATAGCCATGTCCATCACTGCCAAAATTTAATAGTAAAGCTTGAAAAACTCCAAAAAAAACGTTATTTTCTTCTATGTTAGGGTTCAGAAAAACCTACGTAATATCCTTAAATCTCATCATAAAATCAATAAACTGTAGTGCATTCACTTTGCTCTATAAATCACTAAACTAATAAATTTGACCAAAATTATCATTTTATTCTAATATGTAAGTAAAAGGAAATTTAATTGTATATCCGCTCTGCTTGCTTATTCTATTTATAGAACAATTGTAGAAAATGAAGGAAACATGATATTAAAAAACTTTGGGAACATGGTTTGTAGTAAACGTCATGGACTAGTAATTGATAAGAGCATACTATGTTTCGCATTGTTCAATCTTCGGAAAGAAATAAGTTACAAAATTGATAACTTTGAAAAAAATTGCAAAGTTTTAATTGTTTTTGAAACAAGATGTTTTTTTATCAACAAACAAGATATTGTAAGATATATATACAATGTTTATTACCGGTATCAATACTGTTCGAAAGATAAATAGAAAAGAGATGTTAAAACGCACGATGGTCACTTCGGACTTTCCACAAAAACTAAACCTTTAGTTTTTCAATGCCTACAAATAGGGATATGAAATTTGCTCATATCACACCAAATGGTAAAAGCAAATCATTCTCTACAAAGCGAGACATCGCCGAGGGCAAAGGGATAAAAAGTTAAAGTTTTCATATCTTTTCCATTATGTTTCATCTGATCAACACTAGATTTAATACTATTGATCTTACTTATGGTTGTCTCAGGAGGTTTCTTAAGAGTATTTTCAGCTGAATGTCCTGCATCTGATACAATATCATCTTTCTACTAAACAAAGAAAAAAAAACAACATTTTTCAATAATCAAATTCATTCTTGTATATAATTAAGAAAGTACGTGTAAGATTTTTAGCCATAATATTTTTATTATTTGTTAATTAAACAAAAATTATAATTATAAAAAAGAAAATCTAGAAAAAAAAATTCAATTTTTTACTTATCAATCTTCATATTACTCGATGTACATCTAAGGAAAAAAATAATAAAATACATAGACAAAATAATTCAATAGTCGTACACATCATGTAGTCAGTTACACGTACTGGTGTTATAACGTACAAAAAAAGTCAATGAGTACTTATAGAGAATGAAAAAAAGAGGTTCTATGATAGAATACTCTTGATTGTTAGTTATCTATTCTTGAGATTGATGTAAAAATAAAATAGAATTATTTATGAAAATCAAAAGAAATAAAAATTAGTGACATCTGAAAGTAACTCTCGTACTCTTTCTATTACTATTTGTATCATACTGTCAGTTGCTATAAATACTTGTCAAGAATGTTTTTTTTTTTGCACTTTCTATATTCTCTAATGAAGATAGAATGAAAGATGTATGACATAATCTTATCATTATTTATGAATACTTGTTTGTTTCTTGGAGCAAAGAACTTTGATCAATACTTTTGCGTATTCAATAAAAATTAAAATAATTCCGTTGGACAAATGAAAGATAATCGAGGCGTTAAAAAGTTTTTGCACAACATGTCTGGTCGATTTTCGAAATTTTTTTCTGGTTATAAAGCTTATTTCATTGAGAACAAATAGCTAATGCTGATCAAAAACGATCCATTGTACAAAACACAAAATTAAAAGAAATATGTTTGCTAATTTTTCAGACATTTATATGCTATTGAAGAGAAGATCGAAGGCAGTTAGTTAAAATATAAATTTGATGCTCTCTCTAAACGAATGTTCCGATTTGTTTTTTTTTCTCTGTCATTCATAATGTCTGTAGATGAATTTTTGGGATAGTAATTTTGATTTTCTAATATAGTAGAGAGACTTTCTTACTGTTTGGATTGAGGGAGTTTTCGTCAAAATACACAACTAAACACTACATGCTATATTCTGTACAGACGTCGTTTTTTGTTCTCCCTTAAAGATTTGCTCCAAGTGAACTAACTTTGCGTCAGATGAAAATTCTAAGTATTTAATTATAGTCTACATGCAAAGAATAAAGCCAATAATGTCATAGAGACAAATAGCATGATAAAACATGATTATTTAATCATATATATACACTAAGGATGGCACATTCTCAATTGTCAAATCACTTCACATTTGAAACCATAACCATTCCATCGACCATCATGAACAATGAGAAAGTTTATATTTGTGTGGTTTTTCGATCTTCACTAGTCTTAGCATTTTACTCGATTTTTGTCCTATTAGCTTAGGAGCGTTACCCACCTAGATGGTCGAATTTCCAGCTAAAATTTTGTTCATAGATAGCCTACATAGTCACTAGAGACACTCCAAAGTTCAAGCCAGAATAAAGTATCCTTATATCATGAAAATGTTCGTCTTCTGAAACATAGATCAAAGCAGACGTTTCTTTTAAAATGTAACGATCTTTGCGATGATATGCTTGCAATGGTTCAAATATTAAGTTATGTCTATTGACCATAAAGTATATCTATAAACAGAATTTTAGCTCAAAATTCGATTCTTCAAGTTCTCAGCGATCTTTTGCTCATAGACGAAAAATTGACTAAAATATCTGTAACTTGATAAGTGAAGACCGGAAAAACAAACTTTTTCAGTGTAAATCAATAACCGATCGAATGGGAATATTTTCAAGGAGAAAAGCATTTTGATAGTTGGAAACATTTCCTCGTAAGTTTACTTCAAGTCAATACTTTTATAATGATAAATTACCACAAATAATTTTGCAGAAACATAATAAAAACGTACTTCTTTTGCATACTCGCACTACATAACTCAAAATCAATTCACTTTTTACACACTTATGTTTCAATTTAATCGATAAATCAAATTTTTGATTATCAAGAAAACTACTCATATGATTCGAACTAGACAAAAACCAATGGTACTTTGATACTTAAACGGTTGGCTATCGTTTGACTGCAGCATACTGACGGTAGTGCAAACAAACGTGTGGGTGTCCTTAAACTGAATATCAACACCTACACTCACACTCCATCCTATATCACCGAAAGGGCCGAAGCGTGCATCGATCAGATACTATTCTATTGGTATCGAACATGGATGAATAAAAGTGACACTTTCTTTATACAAAATTCAAAGAAAGAAAATAGAAATGAATGACAATGATGAACATATGGTTACTTTCTTCACATATCAATTCTTATTTAATTTTGACTTGACTCGTTGGATACCCAAATCGCTGCCAATTAGTTGTGGATGATCAGCTGCGAGAGTCTTATGAAAAATGCTAGACGCTTTTTCAAAATATAAAAGAGCCAAGTTCAGATTATCAGCGGTTTCATAAATGATACCCATATTGTGATAGATTATGGCAATATTGCGATGTTCGGAAGGAAGAGATCGAAGTGATATGGAAAGAGAACGATTATAATGTTCGAGAGCGAGATCTAAATCACCAAGACATCTGTAGATAGTACCAATGTTATTGTGAGACTCAGCTAGACTATGATGATCCGATGGAAGAAATTTTTCGTTGAGTGTGAGAGCTGCATACAGATAATTTAACGCTTCTTCGTATTTCCTCAATCGTTTCCAAATGAGAGCCATATTCGTATAGCATGCAGCAATACGATGATTACTATCCTCGTTGTTGACTTTTTGGAAAATGTTCAAAGCTTTTTCCAGCGATTCGAGCGCTCTTTCTAGTTGATTGGTTTGCCAATAAATGATACCGATATTATTATAAATAAAACCGATATCTGGATGATCAGGAGAAAGTTTTTGTTCTAAAAGCTCAAGTGCTTTTTGGTTCCATCCAAGACTCATTTGATAATCTCCTTTTTCAGCAGATAGAACTGCTAATCCTTGGTAGCTCTCTGCTAAATTGGAATAATCATCAGTAGATAATTCTCGAAGCATTCTTCGAAAAAAACGTTCAGCTTGGTCGAATTTGCCTGATATTGATAGAGCAGTACCTAATGAAAGTAGATTGATGGTTGATTCTTTCTTTTTTGTCATATGGTCATAAAGTTTCATAAGATCATTTTCTTCTTCCTTGCAAAGAACTAATCGAATAATCCATAGTCCATCTACTTCTTCAACTTCAATAAGACGAAAAATACTTCCAGCCATGAAAAGTACTTCTTGTTCGTCATTGAAAAAACTTCTCTCGCTAATTTCAGCGAATGGTTTACTATTCTGTATATCAGAACCGGCATCGATTTCGAATAGAACTCGCTTTAAACTATTCTCATTTGGATCTGCATCACCCAAAATAAATACGACATAATCTCGATTAAGACTAGTTGAAAAGAACGAATTTATTGAGATTATTTTACCAACAGAACCGACAAGAGCAGCAAGTTCATCATTTGCCAGTAGTTGACCACGATAAACTCGAATCGGATATACGATTTGGTTTTCTTTTAATTGCGTCAATGCTCGATGAATATCTCGAATGAAGAATCGTAAAAGAAACAAAAGATCAATATTTTGAATACGAAAAGCTTTGTTGAGAATACGATAGAGAAAAGATTCTCTTGTATACCACCAGATGGCCATATCCGAACAGTAAGTATTTTCAAATTCGTGAAGAATATTATATTGAAGAGAATTACCATGATATTCGTTTTTACATAATTCTATGAATTCATCTTTATCATTTAATGATGATTTCATTCGTATAAGAACATCAATAAGAAGTTGAAAATGAAGATAATTTCCATTGATATCCAACCATGATTTTTCTTGTTCTCCATCGACACCATGTAATACGCTGATGGAAAAGGGTTCTTCGACTTTCTCACGCTTGACATGATCATTTGTAATTTGAGTTAACAATTCACAAAGTTCTGTGATTACAGGTTTGACCTATATATAAAAAGACCTTTCTGTATATATTCATGATCAAAAATCAAATGTCTATTTTTTAAAAATCTTGTAATTGACTATTTTGAAGAAAAACGAAAGTCAAAACTTAGGTCAACTTTTCGCATGAAAAAGAAATATCTTAGTTTCAAGAAAAACATAACTTCCTGAATAGCTGTGGACTAGTTACTTAGAATAGTATGGCCTACTCGGAATCAATAATATAGTTTAACAACTGTGAAGCTTTGCGGAGCTTTCTCTATTCAATCTATTAAACGCCTCTAAATCGAAATATGAATACCAAACTGAGAAGTTTCAATGAAATTTCTCACTCAATAGTGATTAAACACGCAAAAATTCTCACTTTCGATAGTAGAAACAGGATATCGTTGGATTTTTTCAGAATAATATCTTAAAATGCTTTTGTTTATTGTATTTTTCAAAACAAAAAAAAATAGTTTTCTACCATTGGCCTACCTTGAAGTATTCATTGGTCCAAGCGGCACATTCGTGTTGATCAATACAATACAAATAGATTGCTCTGACTTGTTGAAGACCGTGAATGTAACTGATTACTGTTCGACTGATTTGTCCACTAAGAATGAGAATAATGCGATCTGCTGATGACTGTTGTATGTACTCTTCAAAATTTTTGACATGATCGAATATTTGCATGTGATTAATCGTAGATCGAAGCTGTTGATGAGCTTCTTGACGATTCACTGAAAACGAGTTACCTGGAATGTCCAACCAAAGAACAGAAAAAGTTTCCAAATTTGCATCCATCTGCTGCAAATATCGGTGTAGAATTGTTGTTCGATCTGTATTTCACTGCTCTGCTTGCGTTATTTTTTTCATTTTATACAATGTTTACACACACTTCCTTTACCAACGCATGTAATTAGTAGGCTATGTTTCTTTTTTTTTCGATCTGATAGCTCTCTAATAGGGCCATCATTTATGAGTCGTTATTTTTTTTATTACTGATGTAATCAAGAGACGTGAATCATTTCTTCTCAGGAGTCTCAAAGAGTCGATAAGTAAACATGCAATGTGTAAACTGACTGTATATGCACGCACTTCTTTTTTTTTCAGTTCTGATCATCGAAAATGCATTTGTATCGAATAGAAGAAGAAAAGCTTGGATGTGGGTGTGAATGTAGGAGAAGCATTGATCAATGCTAACACCCTTATAATTTTGAATCTTATTTAGAAATAATTTGGTTATAGTCACTAGCCAACACAATTTTCAAGATAACTTAAGACTTTCCATATAAAAAAATTACAATAACACCCAAATTAAAATCAATTAAAATCTAATGCTTTTAATCGATTTTTAATCATATTTTAACGGATTATATTTGAAATGAACCAAAAACAATCAAAACTTCATTAATTATTTTGATTGATTTTGATTATAATTAATTACAGCTTGATGAAAAATATATTATAATTGATACTAACGAAGATAAATTGGTTAAAGATTTTTTTGTATTTATCAAGAAGAAAAACCAATTAAAATCGATGTGTTTTGCACAATTCTTAATCAATTATAATCGAAATTAATCACAGAAATCAATGGAATTTAGATTATTTCCCTTATTTTTGACTATAATCATTTTTTAATCGATTTGAATCTGATTGCTACCCTGATTTTTTATATGAGTTGAGACTAAGGTGCGGGTGTAGGTGTGAGTGTGGAGTGTAGTTGTGAGCGTGGGTGTCAGTGTCTGTGGGTGTGATATAGGCGTCGTCCTTCTATTCTATGATACCCACAGCCACAGCCATACCCCACACTCACATCCTTTTTGAAAAAAACAAAAAATCTTTTTCGTTTTTTCTCATTTTATAGGTTTTCGATCGTATCTCCAAGACTTCTCGAAGGAACCTCATTGTAGCCAATAATATTTTTTTTGTTGGAAAGCTTGTATCTAGGACTAGCTTCCTTCGGGGTCTTTTTAAAAAAAATTCCATTTATTTTCATATAAGAAAACACTTCTATAAAAACAGCGCCATTTTTTTAGGCGTTTTTTGGGTCATTAAACTTGTCGTTCCTTGTTTTTCTTAAAAAGTAAGAATTTAAAAAAAAGGACCACGAGAGGGACTAGCCCTACAGACAAGCTATCAAACAAAAAAAAATTTAATATATAAAATGAAAGTCCATAGAGAAATCTTGGAGATACCAAGGAGCTATTTTTGACCGTTGTATGGTGAATATCTGTGTTAAACATCATGATATGGGGCTGAAAATTTTACCATAGCCATCTCAACCGGCCATTCGATAGGTATTTCGACGCGTCGATTTTGGCTTCCGTTGGGCATCGAAATTTCAAATCGATCCCTGGGATTGCCATTTTCCGATGGGTCGAGGGCGCGGCGATAGGTTGTTTTTACTAGCAGTTTTCAACCATTCGAATAATCGTTTCCGATGGATCGGAATTTCATCGAAAAAAAGAATTTTTATCCGATAGATGTCTCAATTTCGAGTTGTCCAAACCCATCGAATATAAATTTCGAGTCGTCGAAACCTATCGAACATATGCGGAGAAGTAGATTTGAATATGGGTATTTACGATTCACTTTCCTCGAACAGTTGATCTAAATACGAACTGTTATTCTCGTATCAAAACGACCTTTTTAATTCATAAGAAGGTAGTACTTTATTTCATGCTTCCTAACTTTTAATTTTATTTTTTGAAAACTGAAAGTAATATTTTTGGTCCAGAGAGAAAAACTTCGTTTAAACATTAGAAATAATATTTTTCATCTAGAAAAAAGATTATTTTTTTGAACAATAAAAATAATACTGTTTATCGAGAAAAATTTTATTATGAAAAAAATTTCATCAAGAAAGAAGAACTTTTTATATGTCTATAAGTGACACAAGAACTTTTTTTAGTTTAAGACTTCGTATACATCACTTATTGAATAAATATGACGTGCAATATGTGATAATCAACCGATTTGCACGTGGAAGCATGAGATCATTATTCAGTCTTTTTTTTTTAAATTCACAACATGAAAATTCATTATTACTATATCTTAGTCAAAAACACAGGTGAATTTTAGTTTTAGTTTATTTCAATCGGTAGACGATAAATTTCGATCAGAAAATTGTAAAATTAAGGTGATTTATGAAGCAAACTTGAATAATTCTACTAAAATTATTGAATAAAAATAAAGAATATTTTAAAATCGGATTTTGAAGAAGTTTCACATGATCAAGATTATAGACTCCTCTGTCAAGACTGTTTATTGTGATTGGTTTGACTCTTTTGAAGAACTCAAAATGGTCCTTTCAATATGTTTGTTTTAGTCGAGAGATTAAAATGTGTTAGAGGCGTCGGTAGTATTATTTCGATAGGTGACTTCTCTCGGAGTACTCGAAATTTCGATGAGTACCGAGGTGTCGAAATATATACGACGAGTCGAAAATGAGTCGTGGATAGGGCACAGTGTCAGAGTGCTCGAAATTCGATAGGTGTCGAGGGGATCGAAATTGAAAGAGAACGAAAAAAACATATATATAAATGGGGGTGACAAATTTGACTGGTACCCCGTTTTGATACAGCCCTATTGTAAGGATAAAACCTACTATTGTCCGGGCCATATAAGAGATGATCCTACATAACCCTAGATTGGCTCGAACAACACCATGTTTTACCCTTACAATAGTAAAGAAAAGCTACCAGCTCACACGATGGGGGCTAGTAGTTATTCTCTACTATTGTAAGGATAAAACATGGTGTTGTTCGGACCAATCCAGGATTATGTAGGATCCTCGCTTATATGGCCCGGACAATAGTAGGTTTTATCCTTATAATAGAGCTGTATCAAAACGGGGTACCAGTCAAATTTGTCACCCCCATATTTAAAAAATAAAAACTTTGCAATGGTTTTGTTTTATATATTTATTTAGTAAAAAGGAAGCCACATTTTCGAACAAACAGGTTCTTCTTAGAAAACTGTTTTTTTTATACTGAACATTCAAGAGGACGGAAGGAATAAAAAAATGCGGTTTTCACCTGAATATTCTTTATGAATGGCTCCTTTCATTTCTTGTCATGTCACTCATTCTCTAAGAAGAAATTCTTGATGATAATCTAGCAAAATTATTGTTTTTAATTAAACCTATACTTTTAGTATTTACAAAATCTTGTACAAAAATTTAATGCTAAACTTGGTGGTGTCAATGGAATGGTATCTTTAGCTCGAGCATTAACATCATCATCAACAAAAGATGATATATT
>CAJNOL010005687.1:0-10937 GCA_905250125.1 Rotaria sordida | reverse complement strand
AATCAACAAAAAATATGTGCACAATATTTTTTTATTACTCCAAGGTCAAATAAAGTCCGTTAAAAATGAACTAAATAATTGCCAAAAAAAAAAGAACGACATTGTCATCAGATTGACATAAATATATTTTTTTCCCGAATAATAAAAACATTGTCTATACACATTACAAGATATAATAAAAAAAAAGCAAAACAAAAAGTACAATAATCTTTGTTCGAAACTTATCATGTGATTAAAAATAACATAGACCGAAATTCGTTATATGTGTGTCTTTCGCCGAAAAGTTTCATTTGCTTTTGTTTATACTCAATTAAATTAAAAAAGAATGGATAAGAGAAATCAAATGAAAGAAAAACATTTGTCCTGTATAAGAAAAATAAAAAAAGCTAGTTTCAAATGAAATTTTATTCATTACATGTAAAACGAATCAATGAAAAAAGCTACACATTCAGTTAAAGTTGGTGCAGTTCGACGAGTATCTATAGCTTCACATCCAAATGAATATGAATTCACCTCTGAGATTGAACCAAATTCAAATGATCAGTTAACTAAAAAGCAGGTTCGTCAGTTTTCGAAAGTATATAACAGACGGAATGTAACGATAAGATCAGTTTAACATGAAAATCGTTTATTATACTACTGTTTTTCTATACTGAAGAAATTATATTCTGATTGTATTGATATATATATAGCAGAGTTATTATAAGAAGAAGTTGTTCGTTATGTATTTTTATCTTTTTCAGAGTTTGTAATGGTCAATATGTCCCTAGAATAACACTGTTTTGCTTCTATCAAAACGAATAAAATTTTCATGAATGTTTGATGTAACTGAGATTAATTCATAATGGATATCTCGAAATATTTGCACAGAGGTAAGAGTTTTCAAAGACGAAAAAATAAATTTCGGTAACGTTCGGTCACTTCAAAAACATAACTTTCATCAATTTTATTTTTTGATGTTTATACCAATGTTGTATTTTATTTGGATTAATGAAAATTGAGTCCAATGTCTCTTGAATAATAACTTATGTGTTACTCTTCAATACGTATATTCAATAGCCACTATCCACATGTTACAGTCAACACACAAATCTGAAAACCACTCGAAAGTTATGACAATGAAAATAATTTTCTTAATTATTGACAATATATTTGTCACGATAGATAGACGTAGAGTCCTTATATGGTGATAGTCTAAGCTTGATTGTACAAAATCAATGTAAAGCTAAGTGATACTAATTCTAATTAGTTGAGAAAAAGTGTACTGCTTGTACTATCATATATTTCATTATTGATTAATTTTAATTCAAATTGAGAAAAATAAATAAAACTGATATTCTAGGTTGCTTATACAGCAACTACAAGAAGTCTTATTAATGAGTAAAAAGTAACATAAACTTCAATCTTACTGTCTGATATTTTGATTAGAAATAGAATTCGATAAGCTTTAATGTAAAGAATTTAAAATGAACTGGAGATATCTATATATAAGTCCTTCTTCAATCATTCGCAACATCTCTCATGTTGAGATTACTCAAAAATGACTTCAGAAATTGAATAAACTAAAACAGTTTGACATAGAATTTTTATTGATCAAAGAAAGATCTATGTTGATCTTCTAGTTTCTCTTCATCAAAAGCGATCAAGTTCTAATTAATCCTTGTAATCAAAGTTGAACATTGTTCTATATTTGATCAAATTATTAGATTACAGAATTTCAATGTTAGCTAGTTTTTATCCCCTAGTAGCAGAATTTCTTTCGACTACTATCTTCAAAGTTGATTTATTTTCTCAGAACTTCATTATTAATTAATGTCATTTTAGCTTTTTGACAGACGAATTAGTAAAAGTGCTGTTCCTCAACCTGAAGTTCATAAAAAAAAATATATTTCTACACTTGAAACACCTAAAAATGTTCGTCTACAATATATTACAGATACAACTAATGATAATCAACATCATTCAAAAGTAAGTTAAATACATATTATATTTAAAGTCATTTATTTTGAAACTCTAATTAACATTTAATGATTTGTCTTTCTTAGAATTCCAGTCCACCATCACCTTCATTATCTCAACATCCACAACAATATATGACAACAGCTCAAGAACACACAGCAGCAATAAACAAACTTCATCAAATACCTACTATATCAAAGTAATATACTTTTTTTTCTATGCAATAATTCTATTCATTTATTTTATCGATGGTCAACAAGAAAGAAAGTTTTAGTGGGCATTTCAGCATCTTTGATAATTGCTACTATTATTACTGTTCCGACTGTTCTTGGTATTTTACTTACAAAATCAAAAGGTAAATTTTATATAATATAAAACTTATTCTTAAACTCTATCTTAGTTGTCTGTTATTATTCATAAGCTAAAAATTCTTGTATAATATTTAATATTCTAAGGGTAGTATGTAAATAAATAAAACAAAAAGTAAACTTCTTGTAATGGCTAGATTTTATCAATGAGTGATTGATGTATCCGATATTTTTTTATAATAGAATCAACAAGTACAATAACAACTACTGCATCTACCGTGAATGTTTCTGCATATTGGAGTTTTGATAATACAGCAGCAGATTCATATGGTGTTTATAATGGTCAACTAACAAATAGTCCATCATATTCTGCTTCTGGGTCGAATAGTTTCCCATATGTAGGACATGGTCAAGCACTTAACTTTAATTCAGCATCAAGTCAATCAGTTTTAGTTTCGACTCCATTTTTCAATTTAAGTTATACAAGTTTTACAATTGAAGCTTGGATTTATTATTCAACATCTACCTCTGATCGTGGAATATTTGGTCAATGTCAATGTTCAACTTGTGCTAATCAATGTTTATATTTAATTATGCGAAATAATCGCTTGTACGTTGATTTCATATCGAATTATTTGTCTGGTTCGACGGCTATTTCAACTACTTATTGGTATCATATTGCATTTGTTTATAATTATGAAACACGACAACAAATATTATATCTCAATGGAGTTCAAGATGCTATCAAATCAAGTGCACAACCTTATCAAGGACAAAATGGAAGTATCAATATTGGTTCATCTCGAGCTTATTCGACCACATACTATTATCAGAGCTATATTGATAATGTAGCATTGACAACAAGAGCAAAATCTTCAGTAGAAATTTTACGTGATGCATCTTTAATGGCTTACTATTCATTTGATTCACCTAATCCAACTGTTGACAATGGTCCGAATGGATTAGATGGAACATCGAATAATATAGTTACAGCTACTGGACGTGTGAATGAAGCAATGCGTTTTCTTGGATCATCATCATCCTATTTTCGAGCTTATGGTTTTTATCAAATGTTTTATGGCGTTGTTAGTCTCAAACCATTTTCAATGGCTATGTGGATAAATCCATCATCAATCAGTAATATCGCAATTATTCAAATTTTTTCGTCAAGTATGAGTTCATGTTACATTTTACTTGGTATTTCGTCATCAAATTCATTAACGGGACAGTTGTTTGTATACAATACTGGTTCTACTGCATGGTTGACTGGTCCATTTGTAACACAAAATACATGGACACACATTTCATTGACATATAGTTCAGGAAATGGATACACATTGTATGTTGATGGAGTTCTTTTTGGTTCAACTGGCACTGCATCATACCCATGGAGCGGTACTTTTGCATATCTTTTCATAGGTTATCCGGCTAGTTGTTCAGGTTCTGCAAATGGATATTATCAGGGTTACGTTGATGAACTTTATATTTACAACCGAGAACTATCACAAACAGACGTTACTAGTCTTGCTAATCCATGAACTATTACTAATTTGATAAAGACATTATATTAGATTACTCTGTTTTATCCTCTAAAAAACTATAATTTTTCATAATATTGCTTGTCTTATAGTTAGAACTAAGCGTGTCATGTTTTTTCTATATTTTTTCAAATATCAATAAAATCTTATAACTAGATATGATATTTAATATAATCGATGAGTAACAGGTGATGTAAAAGTTTCTGTATGAATATCGATTCATTTTTTATCAGCTAAAACATGTGCAGACAAGCTCGAAACTACCTGTATAGAATTTATGTCAAATACTTTTTGTAATTGTATGTTCAGAAAATTTCAATCATGTTTTATCTTTCATTAGGTAGTATATTTTTGCACGACACTAAAATATGATCTGTATTAGGAATTAAATACGGCAGAAGATATCGATTCTACAATGTCTGTAAATTTTTTTAGGTTCATTTCATGAGATGTTATTTATCTTTTCTCTATCAGATTAATGTTTCCATTCTCAACATTTCATTCAATAATGTTGAGAAAGCTCACTATAGAACATATATTCTTAGAAAGAGTATCTCAGATCATTCATAATTATCATTTCAACTGGTTTTATAAAACACATATTTGTAATACTTGAAACTTGAATTCAATTATTCAACTATTGAAATTTTAACTTCTCAAATGTTCTGTGGATATTCAGTAGGAATGCGCTTTTTCCCATCTAACACACCTTTTATTTCAGCGTCGCGACCTATGCACGTCTCTGTGTACACCATTATTTTTACTCAGTGCTGCACAGCAGCTCAAGCTTCTCAATACTTCTTGTAACATCTCAGGTAATGCCTGTAGCATTCTAGGTGATGCTTGTAATATTTTATCTAGTACTGACAGAATTTTAGAGAACTGTATAGCATAACAGGTGAAGCTAGTAGCATCCCATACAATATCTGTCGATGTCAGGGGGAATTCTGGTAGAATTTCAGGCGTTGACTAATTGAAAATTTGAATACTTAAATAACTGGATAGTTGCAAACTTGAATACTTGAATTCAGCTTTCAAGTTTGACACTGCTGTATTTTTGATACCTAGTTGAACTTGATTGTGATCAAAGAGTCCAGTATAAGACGAAGTTATGTAGGAACGTAAATATCGTTAATCTATTCTTCTCTTAGGATTGCTATATTTTATTTTTGCAGTTAACTAATAACTTATGTAACTTATTCTCGCTCCCTTAAGAAATAGTAATCAGTCAGATGTTATGAACTGTAACTCTTCAATTGTGTTGCAATTTTGCATTTTATAATTCTCTCGGTTTTACATCAATCGATCGGGCCAATCGAATATCAATCGAGTGAGAGATCAAAGGATTACATAGAGAATGGATGTCAGCATCAACAAGTCCTTTCTGGCTTAACACCAGTTTTATTACAAAATTCGAATATCAGACAAAACTAAATTCAATTAAATTGTTTCTTTCTTAGATGGAAAAACGTCAATCATATTCCCAGGTCGAGAAATACGGATCGCTTCCAGCCAGAAAGTTTCGGGAAATAATCGGAGCTGAGAAGTAGAAATCCGGTACCTGGCTCTACCCAGTTCTCACGGAACCAGAAACATTTGGTTAGCAGATTCGATCGTCGAATTTCTGCTTCCAAACTTCGACCATTTCTCGGAACTTTCTGGTCGAAAACTAATATTCTCTTATCAATTACTAATGAACGGTCATTATCTGATTCATTGGGGATGTAAGAGTATACTGACATCGCTAAATATTTCAAAGAACTCACGCCATTTACCTTTTAGAATATACTTGGTATTTAGTACGATTACGTTGTTTTGACGAAAGAAACAAACTCGATTGCATTCTCAAATCTTACCATCTTTGGTTTTCTAAAAAGATAAAGTTGACGATGAAGAATTGGTTTAAATAAGAGATTTAGTGCTATTTCTTTAAATAGGCAATGCGATTGTTCGAAAATATCACAGAAAAATATTCGCTCAATCAGACATAGTACCTGAAGAAAAAGAGTGAAAAATTTCAAAATTTTTCTGTAAAACATCATTTCAAAAAACAAAAAACTACATTAGTCACAAAAAATGCCGCACCCAGATGCCTTAATCAGTTGATGTATAATGGAATTAGTAGCACAATCGTATCATAATCTTGTAAAGACTGTATCTCAACGATTTTTCGATGTTCAACTTCGTGCGACCCCTTATTTAAAAACCCAACATCGGTGCTATCTGTTGTGAAAGTTTGATAAAAAATCATTTTAAATTAATGAAGATAAGCTCTTCATATTGAAAACGCCTACCAAAATGGTTAGTGTTAGTTTTCAATCTAATGTCAAATAACTCAACTTAACCTTCACTGATTCAATTGAAAATTTTAGCCAGGAGTTCGCATGAATCTAGCACATCGTAGTAAAATTTTTAGAACTGTAGCTCAAAGTAAAGTCGAGATAGAATTATCAAAAGACTTCATCATGGCACAGCTTGCCAATCAATCAGATCTCGATATTATGGAGTAAACTTTTGACTCAGTAAACTAGACATAGGGAACTGCATTAAGCACTAAAAAGAACCAATCTTAAATAAATTGTAGTACCGTAAAACTACAATCAAAAGTATTCTGACATCACATTTTTTGGTTATGATCTGTATAAGGACGATGATATGATTGAGCTACTAATCCCGTTATACACCAACTAATCGAGATCCAGCTGGTGCCTGCGATCAGAGTTCATTGAGTTCTATCTACGATCAAAATATGAGCCTAAATGATTGGGATTTAAATACTTTTCACCCAGATGTGGCACTTTTTGTGACTACTGCATCTGCTATTTTTAAGTTATTAAAGCTAATTCTCATCCATGATGAGTGAGTTTTAGATATTGTTTAAGTTGATAGAAAGCTTTTCTTAAAGATTAAATACTCACTGGATTCGTTCTAAAATTGACAGGGTGGGTAAGGGTGTGGGTTTATATTAGTTTCATCCACATCCACACACACTCACACCCCACTCGCACCCTCCTTTCAGAGTTTGTTTTGATCTGTAATCTGACCACTTATTTTCTGTGAAAAGAGTTGTAATCATGCTTCGACCAATTTACATAAAGATGAACTCAAAAGTTATCTGAAAGTTCAGTGAAAACATCACAAAGCCCTGCACATCTATGTATAGATAATGAAAAAAATTTACCGAATTCAGTTAGAAACAGAAAAATGAAATTAGCTTCTAAGGAGTAACAAATAAATCAACGTCCTTCAAAAATAAAAGTATTAAAACTTTTTTCAGGATACCGTGTGTAATACTTATAGTGATTGGCAAGTAACATTTGACTGTTGTCTTTCTTCTTTTATTTTATGAAGAAAATTTGAGGACTAATCAATAGTTAGATAATAAATATAAAAAATTGTTATATTTATTTTATTTAGACAACTTTTGAATATTACAAAAAAAAGGTACACACCTGCTCAGTAAAAAAATGCTTGAATTGTTATCGGGATATCATGTAACAAAATTAAAATTATAACTGATGTAAGAAATTTCAAACCATTTTTACTCTTCAAAATTTTCCAAATCGATATAATTTTGATTTTGTTGAATAATAATCTTACAATGATCAGAAAATCTTCATTGGAGTAGATAATTAATAAACGAAAATTTAAAGTTATAAACTCAGTATATCGTCAAACTCGAGTAAATGTAAAGAAAAAAATATGTCAGAACAATCCTTGCAAGACAAAAATGTAAAACACAATCGAAAAGGCGTGTTGTTAAGGTGGGTGTGTAGGTGTAGATCTGTTATTCATTCCCACCCACACCCACACCCTTTCTCGTCAAATGCGAATAATATCAGACTCTTTTTCTTCTGATAGGCTTTATGTTTATTGTAATATATTTTCTTTTATCAACAACATGTTTTTTTGTGTCTTGTCTTTTTCTTTCTACACGCATCTATTTTTGACGGTCAAAGAACAGAAAAAATAATATTCTGTATTATTCATCGTTTTTCTCTAGACATGACTAAGCTACTTCATGTGACCAATATTAATTTAACATACTGGAGCTCATTAGTCATTATCGCTTTTTTTAACTATTAACTCGTGATATCTTTTTCTATAAAGACAAATCTATTGCATCATAAATCACAACAACAATTTTAATGACATAATTTTTCTAAGTCAACTTTATTCAACAGTTTGACATATCATTTTGCTCTTTATTTTAAACATTAGATTCAATGCTTGTTTAGAAAGAAAAAAGAAATATTGTAAACTAAACTTCCAATAAAACTGTTATACATTCTATGAATTGATTTCTGCAATTTTTTTTCAAAAGTGCAACCTAGAATTCAAACAGAATCAAATATTTGGAATTAATTACATTGAGTTTTTTTCTATCGAAAATGTCTAATCTGATATCAATGATAAACATGCTGCTTATGAAAGCTAGAAACTTTCAATATGTTTTTCATATATATTCATACTTCAAATGGCACAAACTCGAGGGTATGAATGCGAGTGTAGGTGTGTGGGGTTGATATGTGAAGTGGGTGTGGGCTGTGGGTGCGGATGTGGGTGTGGACGTGAGTGTGGATGTCCATCGCCCGTTCAGCAAAACCTACATTCACAAGCAGACCCATCCACACCCACACCCACACCCACATCCGCATCCACATCCACACCCGCACGCACACCCACACCGACACCCACACCCACACCGACACCCACACCCCATACACCACACCCCATGCCCACATTCACACCCACCCCACACACCCACACCCACACCCACCCACACCCACACCCCACACCCACACCCACACCCAAACCCTCACCCACACCCACACCCACACCCACACCCTTATTCAAACATTACTTGAAAATTCAGACATTGATTCAGATTGACGTTCAACTAGTCGTCTAAATTTATTAGATTTAGCATTTAGACGTTTTGAAAATTTTCCTTTTTTTTTAAATTAATTAATATTGAATAAATATGTCTATATATGATTAAATTTTAGTGGTCTTAACAAAGCAAAGAAACGAGTAAGTGGAGCTTTTTTTATTCAATCCAGAACCTAATAAACATTTAACAAAAAAACATTAATTGTCCAATTCATTTATTAGAAGATGAATGATCGAATAGCTTCGATTCCAGTAAACAAATGAGTGTATCATCAAGACAAGTAAGTATTTCAAATGAGAATTTCTCATAATTAAATTAATACATTCAGATAATTCCGACTCATTGAACAACTGAAAGAAATCGGGAATGCGTGTGCTCATAAAGACTAGTGCTTCAATAGAAAGATTATTTAGCTCAGCTTGATTGACATTTACTGAATGAAGAATACGTTTATCATCAAATCAAAATTTTCAAATATATTGTTTATTCTTTCTTGTTGTCTACCTGTTAATATTGATTACATTTCGAATAATTAATAGCTGAAGCTTGTTTTATTCAGCTTATGAGATAGCATGGTGACCAATTATCCTGACTGGTTTGTTTTGTTGTTGTGACTGTAGTGATATATTAAATCATGGGAAAAACGAACGAAATAAGAACTATTCTTTGGTTCAATGGGCGTAGCTATGAGGAAAGTAAAAGTGACTTCTACTGAATTACTTTTAAAATAATTCAAAACTAACTTTATTAGAGCCTAAATAGAAATTTAATAGATGAACATTCATACAATTGTGTAGAATTCTATAATAATCTCTAAAGTTATCAAGATAACATAAAGTACAAAAGCCTTGATACTAATTATTCCTTTATGTATTGCTGAGTTAAACTTGCATTAATTGATGTTTGTACAGAACAAAATCAGTATTTTCGTCATTCATAATTTGTGTAAATTTATCGTGTCATAGAATTTCAGTCTTTTTTTTTCTGCTATGTGAATATGTAATTAGATAAAGGATTTTGTAGAACTAACTTCATGATATAAAGTTAGGTTTTGAGTTGAATAACTGTTAGCTAAAATAAAAGAAAAAATGAACCACATGAAAGTTTTGTATTGATTTCAGTTTGGGGTTGTTTCAAACATCTGCTTATATTACAGAAAGTTTGAATTAGAAATAACTCATGAGTACAGATTTTCAAAACAAAATGACCTGAAATTCTAATAAACTGTATTTTCGAAATTCACTATTTTCTCTATTAAATATCTAAAACAGGAAGGATCAATTTGTTGTAAGCTTTTACAGTAGAGGTTCTGATTTTGACAAATTTTAGTTTTCTAAAATATGAATTTAATGATCCTGATCTATGGTTGCCCACGAAGAAAAAACGCTTCAAGTTACGTGCCATCGCGAAGTTGTTTTCTTCATTTTGGACAGTTGCAATCTGCAAAAGCAGTATATAATTAGATGCTCAATATAATTCTTCAATAACGTGAATTACTGAACATTATTCAAGACCTCATCAAAATTTTTCTTACTTTTTAGTTTAGATATTAAAAAGACAAGATCAATTTTTAAATAAAATCTTATCAGAAACTTTTCTATCTATCGAAAGACAAACATCAGATGAGAATAAGAAAAGTTGACTGTCAAAGTATTATTATTCCAAACCTTCGTTCTCCACATATCGAAATTTTACTGAATCTTTCAGCATATAAACATGTAGTCCGCCTCAAATCATCTAGAAAATAGAATTTCGACTTTAAACTTTGCGCAAACAAAGTTCTTAACGAGATCTGTTAATATGAAAAACGTCGAATATTCAATATCTCAGGATAGGAAAAAAAGAACTAGAAAAGTTATAACTTGTCCAAAGAATTAATTTCATGTTCATGCAAAATTTGAATTCGAAAGTCGAGTTTTCATGTGACCTGAGTAGGACTACGGGTTTCTATTGAAAAATAACGAAAGCTCGGAAAGCAAAGTCATTCTAAACTTTTCTATTACTCATTGAATGAACATCATCTCACTCGAAAAACATATTGTTATTTCAAGTTGAATTTTTATTCGTTCTATTTTGACTGATATCATCTATTTGCCAAAAGAATTTAACAATATATTTTCAATTTCGACTTCATTTATCTCTTTTTTTTTAGGATCCATTTACGAAAGCTGTTCATCATTAGGATTCGTCGTCATTTATACAATCCATTCAAGAACTTACGTTCTTGAATGGATTGTA
>CAJNOL010005686.1:0-10937 GCA_905250125.1 Rotaria sordida | reverse complement strand
AATATACTTTTATCATCAGGATCTCTTTCCAGTTGCCATTGTTTAGAAAAGAGTGCAGTGAAAAAAGTATTTTTTTCACATGTTAATGTTTCAACCCTCGTAGAAAATTTCTCACCTCCAACATCAAATATAACTTTGCCTTTAATTGATGTTGTTGCTAATTTAACTTTGATATCTTTCCATTCTTTTTCTTCATTTGATGCATTAACTAATTTGCTTTCTAAGACTGTAGTCATGTCTGTTGCTTGAGGATATAATTTTTTAGCAGATTTAATACAATCACTACATTCATTTAACTTTGAAATAACCTCCTCGCGTAATGTGTCGAAACGAGTTTCAAGTTGATTGACATTGTCTCGAAGAGTGTTTAAATTGGAATCTGTATTCTCCTCTTGGTTGGACATAATTACTCTTTTAAGTATTGTGTTTTGCTTCTTGTTACCTTTATGACTGAAGTCGATTGAAAACTTGCTTGTCCTTTTATATCATCTTATCAATTATCACGGTTTATGTTTATAAAAGACGCCATGTCGTCATTAAAACTATGAAAAGAGATAATTTCAATGATTCATAGAATGTCAATATTTACCTGCGCCGTTTGTTGTTACTTATCTAATCAAGAATTCACATACCTTTTACAATCTTCTTTTTTTTTCCTTTGAAAAAAACCCAGTCCATGTGTTGTTTCTATTGAAAATCTCCGTTTACTCTTTCATATCTGTTTGATGCTGGTGCATCGAACGTTCGTCATTGATACTTTTTCGTTTTTATGTACCGTTTTAGATTAATTTTCAATAAAATTTCCTAGATATTGATATGTGTATTTGCTCTGATGACTAATATAAATATAGCATGAAAAAACGCTATATATTCGTTGACTGCTCATCTATCTATATTGGATATTAACCATATCTGTAGAAGATTAAAGAAGTAAACTTACTTGAAGCATAATAATATCAAATTTAGTTAAGTTATGTTAATGAAGAAGTAATTGGTAATATTGAAATCACATCATTTCATACTAACACATTTACTTATAAACAAGGTTGAAGCAATTATGTAGATAGTTTGTTCTATGCAAAGGTAGATACAATAAAAAAAAAGGCCGATATAGGCATACGAGCACTTTAAACAATAGTTCGATATAATTCTAAAGTAATACTAATGAATCTGGAAATCTCATTTTTTTTGTCTTTCAAACAAGATTAATAACAATTTTATTTAAAACTATTTAGAAAAACGAGAAATTTAATATGACATGGGAATCGAATATCATCCAAATGTCTTGATGATTTATTGTGCATCATCTAACACATCACCAATGTAGTTCTGACCAAAATTATCACATATGTTAAACTTGAAATTTGAATTCAATTTTCAAGTAAACATAGGCACTCTCCTGATGTAGATGCCTCGAAAACATAGCCGATTGAAAGTTGAGACCTGAATAGTTACTGTTCAAATGAATTTAACTTTCAACTTTGACACTACTGATCGAAGCATGGTCAGCGAGTCTTGAGAGCTAAACATTCATATTTCGAATAGTACAACAAGTGTACAGTATCTAAACATTGTCTAGTACAAATAGAAAAATATTTCATCTCGATCAAATACTTGAAAAACATAGGCGACTCTCTAAGTAGTATTTTCAAATCATTTAAAACACTTCAAAACGCAGTGATTTATAGTCTACTTTACATTAGTAGAATAATAGTGAAGAAACTTCGGATAATTATTCTGCTAATGCAAATTTATTTTTAAGTCGATGTTTAGTAGTTCATGTTTGAGTGTTGTATTCACTTATCATAAAGTAGCCACACATGATAGCCATGTCCATCACTGCAAAAATTTAATAGTAAAGCTTGAAAAATTCCAAAAAAAACGTTATTTTCTTCTGTGTTAGGATTCAGAAAAATCTATGTAATATCCTTAAATCTCATCATAAAATCAATAAACTGTAGTGCATTCACTTTGCTCTATAAATCACTAAACTAATAAATTTGACCAAAATTATCATTTTATTCTAATATGCAAGTAAAAGGAAATTTAATCGTATATCCGCTCTGCTTGCTTATTCTATTTATAGAACAATTGTAGAAAATGAAGGAAACATGATATTAAAAAACTTTGGGAACATGTTTTGTAGTAAACGTCATGAACTAGTAATTGATAAGAGCATACTATGTTTCGCATTGTTCTATCTTCGGAAAGAAATAAGTTACAAAATTGATAACTTTGAAAAAAATTGCGAAGTTTTAATTGTTTTTGAAATAAGATGTTTTTCTATCAACAAACAAGATATTGTAAGATATATATACAATGTTTATTACCGGTATCAATACTGTTCGAAAGCTGAATAGAAAAGAGATGTTAAAACGCACGATGGTCACTTCGGATTTTCCACAAAAACTAAACCTTTAGTTTTTCAATGCCTACAAATAGGAATATGAAATTTGTTCACATCACACCAAATGGTAAAAGCAAATCATTCTCTACAAAGCGAGACACCGCCGAGAGCAAAAGGATAAAAAGTTAAAGCTTTCATATCTTTTGTATTATGTTTCATCTGATCAACACTAGATTTAATACTATTGATCTTACTTATGGTTGTCTCAGGAGGTTTCTTAAGAGTATTTTCAGCTGAATGTCCTGCATCTGATACAATATCATCTTTCTACTAAACAAAGAAAAAAAACAACATTTTTCAATAATCAAATTCATTCTTGTATATAATTAAGAAAGTACGTGTAAGATTTTTAGCCATAATATTTTTATTATTTGTTAATTAGACAAAAATTATAATTATAAAAAAGAAAATCCAGAAAAAAAAATTCAATTTTTTACTTATCAATCTTCATATTACTCGATGTACATCTGAGGAAAAAAATAATAAAATACGTAGACAAAATAATTCAATAGTCGTACACATCATGTAGTCAGTTACACGTACTGGTGTTATAACGTACAAAAAAAGTCAATAAGTACTTATAGAGAATGAAAAAAAGAGGTTCTATGATAGAATACTCTTGATTGTTAGTTATCTATTCTTGAGATTGATGTAAAAATAAAATAGAATTATTTATGAAAATCAAAAGAAATAAAAATTAGTGACATCTGAAAGTAATTCTCGTACTCTTTCTATTACTATTTGTATAATACTGTCAGTTGCTATAAATACTTGTCAAGAATGTTTTTTTTTGCACTTTCTATATTCTCTAATGAAGATAGAATGAAAGATGTATGACATAATCTTATCATTATTTATGAATACTTGTTTGTTTCTTGGAGCAAAGAACTTTGATCGATACTTTTGCGTATTCAATATAAATTAAAATAATTCCCTTGGACAAATGAAAGATAATCGAGGCGTTAAAAAGTTTTTGTACAACATGTCTGGTCGATTTTCGAAATTTTTTTCTGGTTATAAAGCTTATTTCATTGAGAACAAATAGTTAATGCTGATCAAAAACGATCCATTGTACAAAACACAAAATTAAAAGAAATATGTTTGCTAATTTTTCCGACATTTAGATGCTATTGAAGAGAAGATCGAAGGCAGTTAGTTAAAATATAAATTTGATGCTCTCTCTAAACGAATGTTCCGATTTGTTTTTTTTTCTCTGACATTTATAATGTCTATAGATGAATTTTTGGGATAGTAATCTTGACTTTCTAATATTGTAGAGAGACTTTCTTACTGTTTGGATTGAGGGAGTTTTCATCAAAATACACAACTAAACACTACATGCTATATTCTGTACAGACGTCATTTTTTGTTCTCTCTTAAAGATTTGCTCCAAGTGAACTAACTTTGCGTCAGATGAAAATTCTAAATATATAATTATAGTCTACATGCAAAGAATAAAGCCAATAATGTCATAGAGACAAATAGCATGATAAAACATGATTATTTAATCATATATATACACTAAGGATGGCACATTCTCAACTGTCAAATCACTTCACATTTGAAACCATAACCATTCCATCGACCATCATGAACAATGAGAAAGTTTATATTCGTGTGGTTTTTCGATCTTCACTAGTCTTAGCATTTTACTCGATTTTTGTCCTATTAGTTTAGGAGCGTTATCCACCTAGATGGTCGAATTTCCAGCTAAAATTTTGTTCATAGATAGCCTACATAGTCACTAGAGACACTCCAAAGTTCAAGCCAGAATAAAGTATCCTTATATCATGAAAATGTTCTTCTTCTGAAACATAGATCAAAGCAGACGTTTCTTTTAAAATGTAACGATCTTTGCGATGATATGCTTGCAGTGATTCAAATATTAAGTTATGTCTATTGACCATAAAGTATATCTATAAACAGAATTTTAGCTCAAAATTCGATTCTTCAAGTTCTCAGCGATCTTTTGCTCATAGAAGAAAAATTGACTAAAATATCTGTAACTTGATAAGTGAAGACCGGAAAAACAAACTTTTTCAGTGTAAATCAATAACCGATCGAATGGGAATATTTTCAAGGAGAGAAGCATTTTGATAGTTGGAAATATTTCCTCGTAAGTTTACTTCAAGTCAATACTTTTATAATGATAAATTACCACAAATAATTTTGCAGAAACATAATAGAAACGTACTTCTTTTGCATACTCGCACTACATAACTCAAAATCAATTCACTTTTTACACACTTATGTTTCAATTTAATCGACAAATCAAATTTTTGATTATCAAGAAAACTACTCATATGATTCGAACTAGACAAAAATCAATGGTACTTTGATACTTAAACGGTTGGCTATCCTTTGACTGCAGCATACTGACGGTAGTGCAAACAAACATGTGGGTGTCCTTAAATTGAATATCAACACCCACACTCACACACCCATCCTATATCGCCGAAAGGGCCAAAGCGTGCATCGATCAGATACTATTCTATTGGTATCGAACATGGATGAATAAAAGTGACACTTTCTTTATACAAAATTCAAAGAAAGAAAATAGAAATGAATGACAGTGATGAACATATGGTTACTTTCTTCACATATCAATTCTTATTTAATTTTGACTTGACTCGTTGGATACCCAAATCGCTGCCAATTAGTTGTGGATGATCAGCTGCGAGAGTCTTATGAAAAATGCTGGACGCTTTTTCAAAATATAAAAGAGCCAAGTTCAGATCATCAGCGGTTTCATAAATGATACCCATATTGTGATAGATTATGGCAATATTGCAATGTTCGGAAGGAAGAGATCGAAGTGATATGGAAAGAGAACGATTATAATGTTCGAGAGCGAGATCCAAATCACCAAGACATCTGTAGATAGTACCAATGTTATTGTGAGACTCAGCTAGACTATGATGATCCGATGGAAGAAATTTTTCGTTGAGTGTGAGAGCTGCATACAGATAATTTAACGCTTCTTCGTATTTCCTCAATCGTTTCCAAATGAGAGCCATATTCGTATAGCATGCAGCAATACGATGATTACTATCCTCGTTGTTGACTTTTTAGAAAATGTTCAAAGCTTTTTCCAGCGATTCGAGCGCTCTTTCTAGTTGATCAGTTTGCCAATAAATGATACCGATATTATTATAAATAAAACCGATATCTGGATGATCAGGAGAAAGTTTTCGTTCTAAAAACTCAAGTGCTTTTTGGTTCCATCCAAGACTCATTTGATAATCTCCTTTTTCAGCAGATAGAACTGCTAATCCTTGGTAGCTCTCTGCTAAATTGGAATAATCATCAGTAGATAATTCTCGAAGCATTCTTCAAAAAAAACGTTCAGCTTGGTCGAATTTGCCTGATATTGATAGAGCAGTACCTAATGAAAGTAGATTGATGGTTGATTCTTTCTTTTTTGTCATATGGTCATAAAGTTTCATAAGATCATTTTCTTCTTCCTTGCAAAGAACTAATCGAATAATCCATAGTCCATCTATTTCTTCAACTTCAGTAAGACGAAAAATACTTCCAGCCATGAAAAGTACTTCTTGTTCGTCATTGAAAAAACTTCTCTCGCTAATTTCAGCGAATGGTTTACTATTCTGTATATCAGAACCGGCATCGATTTCAAATAGAACTCGCTTTAAACTATTCTCATTTGGATCTGCATCACCCAAAATAAATACGACATAATCTCGATTAAGACTAGTTGAAAAGAATGAATTTATTGAGATTATTTTACCAACAGAACCGACAAGAGTAGCAAGTTCATCATTTGCCAGTAGTTGACCACGATAAACTCGAATCGGATATGCGATTTGGTTTTCTTTTAATTGCGTCAATGCTCGATGAATATCTCGAATGAAGAATCGTAAAAGAAACAAAAGATCAATATTTTGAATACGAAAAGCTTTGTTGAGAATACGATAGAGAAAAGATTCTCTTGTATACCACCAGATGGCCATATCCGAACAGTAAGTATTTTCAAATTCGTGAAGAATATTATATTGAAGAGAATTACCATGATATTCGTTTTTACATAATTCTATAAATTCATCTTTATCATTTAATGATGATTTCATTCGTATAAGAACATCAATAAGAAGTTGAAAATGAAGATAATTTCCATTGATATCCAACCATGATTTTTCTTGTTCTCCATCAACACCATGTAATACGCTGATGGAAAAGGGTTCTTCGACTTTCTCACGCTTGACATGATCATTTGTAATTTGAGTTAACAATTCACAAAGTTCTGTAATTACAGGTTTGACCTATATATAAAAAGACCTTTCTGTATATATTCATGATCAAAAATCAAATGTCTATTTTTTAAAAATCTTGTAATTGACTATTTTGAAGAAAAACGAAAGTCAAAACTTAGGTCAACTTTTCGCATGAAAAAGAAATATCTTAGTTTCAAGAAAAACATAACTTCCTGAATAGCTGTGGACTAGTTACTTAGAATAGTATGGCCTACTCGGAATCAATAATATAGTTTAACAACTGTGAAGCTTTGCGGAGCTTTCTCTATTCAATCTATTAAACGCCTCTAAATCGAAATATGAATACCAAACTGAGAAGTTTCAATGAAATTTCTCACTCAATAGTGATTAAACACGCAAAAATTCTCACTTTCGATAGTAGAAACAGGATATCGTTGGATTTTTTCAGAATAATATCTTAAAATGCTTTTGTTTATTGTATTTTTCAAAACAAAAAAAAATAGTTTTCTACCATTGGCCTACCTTGAAGTATTCATTGGTCCAAGCGGCACATTCGTGTTGATCAATACAATACAAATAGATTGCTCTGACTTGTTGAAGACCGTGAATGTAACTGATTACTGTTCGACTGATTTGTCCACTAAGAATGAGAATAATGCGATCTGCTGATGACTGTTGTATGTACTCTTCAAAATTTTTGACATGATCGAATATTTGCATGTGATTAATCGTAGATCGAAGCTGTTGATGAGCTTCTTGACGATTCACTGAAAACGAGTTACCTGGAATGTCCAACCAAAGAACAGAAAAAGTTTCCAAATTTGCATCCATCTGCTGCAAATATCGGTGTAGAATTGTTGTTCGATCTGTATTTCACTGCTCTGCTTGCGTTATTTTTTTCATTTTATACAATGTTTACACACACTTCCTTTACCAACGCATGTAATTAGTAGGCTATGTTTCTTTTTTTTTCGATCTGATAGCTCTCTAATAGGGCCATCATTTATGAGTCGTTATTTTTTTTATTACTGATGTAATCAAGAGACGTGAATCATTTCTTCTCAGGAGTCTCAAAGAGTCGATAAGTAAACATGCAATGTGTAAACTGACTGTATATGCACGCACTTCTTTTTTTTTCAGTTCTGATCATCGAAAATGCATTTGTATCGAATAGAAGAAGAAAAGCTTGGATGTGGGTGTGAATGTAGGAGAAGCATTGATCAATGCTAACACCCTTATAATTTTGAATCTTATTTAGAAATAATTTGGTTATAGTCACTAGCCAACACAATTTTCAAGATAACTTAAGACTTTCCATATAAAAAAATTACAATAACACCCAAATTAAAATCAATTAAAATCTAATGCTTTTAATCGATTTTTAATCATATTTTAACGGATTATATTTGAAATGAACCAAAAACAATCAAAACTTCATTAATTATTTTGATTGATTTTGATTATAATTAATTACAGCTTGATGAAAAATATATTATAATTGATACTAACGAAGATAAATTGGTTAAAGATTTTTTTGTATTTATCAAGAAGAAAAACCAATTAAAATCGATGTGTTTTGCACAATTCTTAATCAATTATAATCGAAATTAATCACAGAAATCAATGGAATTTAGATTATTTCCCTTATTTTTGACTATAATCATTTTTTAATCGATTTGAATCTGATTGCTACCCTGATTTTTTATATGAGTTGAGACTAAGGTGCGGGTGTAGGTGTGAGTGTGGAGTGTAGTTGTGAGCGTGGGTGTCAGTGTCTGTGGGTGTGATATAGGCGTCGTCCTTCTATTCTATGATACCCACAGCCACAGCCATACCCCACACTCACATCCTTTTTGAAAAAAACAAAAAATCTTTTTCGTTTTTTCTCATTTTATAGGTTTTCGATCGTATCTCCAAGACTTCTCGAAGGAACCTCATTGTAGCCAATAATATTTTTTTTGTTGGAAAGCTTGTATCTAGGACTAGCTTCCTTCGGGGTCTTTTTAAAAAAAATTCCATTTATTTTCATATAAGAAAACACTTCTATAAAAACAGCGCCATTTTTTTAGGCGTTTTTTGGGTCATTAAACTTGTCGTTCCTTGTTTTTCTTAAAAAGTAAGAATTTAAAAAAAAGGACCACGAGAGGGACTAGCCCTACAGACAAGCTATCAAACAAAAAAAAATTTAATATATAAAATGAAAGTCCATAGAGAAATCTTGGAGATACCAAGGAGCTATTTTTGACCGTTGTATGGTGAATATCTGTGTTAAACATCATGATATGGGGCTGAAAATTTTACCATAGCCATCCGAACCGGCCATTCGATAGGTATTTCGACGCGTCGATTTTGGCTTCCGTTGGGCATCGAAATTTCAAATCGATCCCTGGGATTGCCATTTTCCGATGGGTCGAGGGCTCGGCGATAGGTTGTTTTTACTAGCAGTTTTCAACCATTCGAATAATCGTTTCCGATGGATCGGAATTTCATCGAAAAAAAGAATTTTTATCCGATAGATGTCTCAATTTCGAGTTGTCCAAACCCATCGAATATAAATTTCGAGTCGTCGAAACCTATCGAACATATGCGAAGAAGTAGATTTGAACATACATGGGTACTTACGATTCACTTTCCTCGAACAGTTGATCTAAATACGAACTGTTATTCTCGTATCAAAACGACCTTTTTAATTCATAAGAAGGTAGTACTTTATCATGCTTCCTAACTTTTAATTTTATTTTTTGAAAACTGAAAGTAATATCTTTGGTCCAGAGAGAAAAACTTCGTTTAAACATTAGAAATAATATTTTTCATCCAGAAAAAAGATTATTTTTTTGAACAATAAAAATAATATTTTTTATCGAGAAAAATTTTATCATAAAAAAAATTCCATCAAGAAAGAAGAACTTTTTATATGTATATAAGTGACACAAGAACTTTTTTTAATTTAAGACTTCGTATGAATCACTTATTGAATAAATATGACGTGCAATATGTGATAATCAACCGATTTGCACGTGGAAGCATGAGATCATTATTTAGTCTTTTTTTTTTAAATTCACAACATGAAAATTCATTATTACTATATCTTAGTCAAAAACACAGGTGAATTTTAGTTTTAGTTTATTTCAATCGGTAGACGATAAATTTCGATCAGAAAATTGTAAAATTAAGGTGATTTATGAAGCAAACTTGAACAATTCTACTAAAATTATTGAATAAAAATAAAGAATATTTTAAAACTGGATTTTGAAGAAGTTTCACATGATCAAGATTATAGACTCCTCTGTCAAGACTGTTTATTATGATTAGTTTGACTCTTTTGAAGAACTCAAAATGGTCCTTTCAATATGTTTGTTTTAGTCGAGTGATTAAAATGTGTTAGAGGCGTCGGTAGTATTATTTCGATAGGTGACTTCTCTCGGAGTACTCGAAATTTTGATGAGTACCGAGGTGTCGAAATATATACGACGAGTCGAAAATGAGTCGTCGATAGGGCACAGTGTCCGAGTGCTCGAAATTCGATAGGTGTTGAGGGGATCGAAATTGAAATAGAATGAAAATATATATATATATATACGGGGGTGACAAATTTGACTGGTACCCCGTTTTGATACAGCCCTATTGTAAGGATAAAACCTACTATTGTCCGGGCCATATAAGAGATGATCCTACATAACCCTAGATTGGCTCGAACAACACCATGTTTTACCCTTACAATAGTAAAGAAAAGCTACCAGCTCACACGATGGGGGCTAGTAATTATTCTCTACTATTGTAAGGATAAAACATGGTGTTGTTCGGACCAATCTAGGATTAGGTAGGATCATCTCTTATATGGCCCGGACAATAGTAGGTTTTATCCTTACAATAGGGCTGTATCAAAACGGGGTACCAGTCAAATCTGTCACCCCCATATTTAAAAAATAAAAACTTTGCAATGGTTTTGTTTTATATATTTATTTAATAAAAAGGAAGCCACATTTTCGAACAAACAGATTCTTCTTAGAAAATTGTTTCTTTTATACTGAACATTCAAGAGGACGGAAGGAGTCAAAAAATGCGGTTTTCACCTGAATGTTCTTTATGAATGACTTCTTTCATTTCTTGTCATGTCAGTCATTCTCTAAGAACAAATTCTTGATAATAATCTAGCAAAATTATTGTTTTTAATTAAACCTATACTTTTAGTATTTACAAAACCTTGTACAAAAATTTAATGCTAAACTTGGTGGTATTAATGGAATGGTATCTTTAGCTCGAGCATTAACATCATCATCAACAAAAGATGATATATT
>CAJNOL010005685.1:0-10939 GCA_905250125.1 Rotaria sordida | reverse complement strand
ATAGTAGCTGAGATCCGAGGGGGGACATACTTTTGTCAAGTAGTGTAGAATACACAAAAGAAATCAATGTTAATCTATCGTCTTATCAAATTGTTTTCTGAATCCTCGATCAGTATGTTTTTTCCATAGTTTAAATTTTGACACTTTACGTGAAATGCTTTCCTATACCTATGGTCCTTGTTCAGTTGTAAGATCAAATGGATCACCAACAATACGTTTCTTTGCTAATTCGACACTTTTAGACACAAAGGCATCGTGAAGTGTGGAATGAACACATATTCTTGATGCAGCAAAACACACTTGACCTGCATGAGTGAAAACTGCTCTATGAGCAGTTCGAACAGGAACATCGACTAAAACATGCAAAAACAAATTAATCCTATCGTTTATAAACCTTTTTCGTCATTAGGAAGTACAATGAAAGTGGAAGTAAAAGAATTATTTAATACATACGATCAGTATCTTCACAAATGATAAATGATGATTTACTACTTATATGTAATGAAAAAGGCAACAAAGCAGACAGGTAAGAAAGATGATTTTACTACCTACGTTCCAATGAAACACGCTTTAGATTAGTTTTTCCTGCAGTTTCTTGAATCTTTTTCCCAGCTTAAAACAAAATATCATGTGCTTTTGTTATTTTATCTTCCATCTGCACTAATCTTGCCTTGAGTGAACCTGTAAAAGCTATTTTATTAATCTTTTCATCCATGACCACAGTTAGGTCCATGACTTATATATGTATATCATTATAAGAGTTGTTTTTATTCTGGTGATGTGTGTTACCTGACACACTGTTAACAATACCTGGTGGAAAACCAGCCTAGAATATTGATTTAGTATTAGAATAAATTTCGATTGTTGATAGATGATGAATAATACTTCCTTGATGACAGAAGCACAATAGAGTGCAGTAAGTGATGTCTGTTTAGCTGGTTTGAGAATAACTACATTGCCTATTTGTTATTGCAATATATAAGAAAATGTAAATTAATAGAAGTAATGAAGTTACCAAAAACTAATGCTGATCCAAGTTTCAAGGCCAACATAACAGTCCAAAATACAATGACAACAATACTTTTGTATGATACATATGAAAGATAGAATATCGTACTGAATAATTACTGAAAGAAGAAAGTACAATTTGAATTTTCATTTATTGAATGTTTGAACTGACCATAAAATTATTTGTTCCTAGATCCCAACTAGTTCATGTCTAATATAGGTAATAAAAATGCCTGATTCTGATGGAAGTGTTTCACCAGTGATTTTATCAGCCTATCCAGCGTCTGTAACATGTGAATATCATCGATAATAAAAAAAAGAGAATGACAGAGAGGCTTACAATAATCAAGACAAACAGCTGCTCCAAGAATCTCGCAATAACTCTCTTGTAGCAGTTTTTCACTATTCAGTGTTTCTAATGTATGAATATTCATTTATGATGTGGATGCAAACAAACAGAGTGAACATTTTCACTGCTAAATAACCCACAACATGTAGAAGTAAATCAGCAAGTTTACAAATTAACTGAGCGCGTGCAGCAGGATCAGACTTACGCCATGGTGAATCATATTGGAAACCTTTTTCAGCAGCGTCAATTGTTTTATCAAGATCACTCTACAGTATTGGAAACAATAAAAATTACACGTAGAACGAAAATCATCATGTGTATATGTATATTGATACTTTTGTGCCTTCTTCTACTTGACAAATTTCTTCATCTGTACTTGGATTAATGATAGAGAACGGATTCATCTTTGTCTACATGATTGACATTGATTTATCATATAAGAAGAAAAGAAAGAATGGACACATATTAGCTCGTTCCTTTATCCACTTATATTCATTGCTGTACCAGTTGCAGATGATGTCTTCAACCTTAATGAATGATTCAACTTATGAAACCGATTTGCTTAAGAGAAAACAAAAATTTGATCAGGTAGCACACCTGAGTATTTTAACAAGTCTTCGTGTCAATGTGGTATTTTTTAAAACTTGTCTTATCGATTGGACTTTGCGACAAGCGAAGAACAATTTTTCTAATAATATATGTATTTGATATTGCACTTCACTATAGAACTATTTTACTAACAGGTGCAAATCAGATCGTTCTTAGTATATGCAAAACCATATTCTTTTGATGTGATTCTATTACTAAAGATCTTATCAGTTCGTTTAATGTGAAACACTCAATATATGAAGGAGGACTTCCAGAACGAAATTGCCACGATGGAAGGAAGGAATTTTTAGAATGGCGAAGATTTCAAATGAATAGAACTAATTTTCGTAATTGTACGCTGGATTTCGAAAGCGTTGTAAATAACAGGCTAAAGCATTCTCTTCACCGATATCATATATCTGTTTACGTGATTTCAGTTAACAAATTAACATTTTTTACAAGAATATTATTGTTACTGTTCAAAACTGATGCCACTTAGATGATAAAGAACAGGAACAATCAAAGAATTTATCATATATAAAAACTTCTTTAAACTCACTATATATATAATTAATAAGTAATGTTTTACGATAGCAGAAAAGAATCGATCGCACTTTTCCTTCTTCAATAATCAATTTGTTTCTTTGTATTGTATTTTGTTTAAAGTCTTTTAAACAATAAAATTTTAAATGTTATTAATTATGTATCTTAAATTGAAACTAGATTATGATCATTCATACGAGTTATTACCGTAATTACGAGTTGTTTCAACTGATTGCTCGTAGTATTCTATTCTTTGCACTTAAACATTTTATTTAAATTAGTTGTACGTATTAGTGAGACTTTCGCAATACATGGAAGAGTTTAGAGAGCAAACTACATAAATGTTAGAAAGTTAAACAAGCAAATCCAAATAGCTGTTCTTCATGAAAAATTTGTATTGTTTTTCCTCAAACAAGTTTAACAACAATTATTTTTACTTGATAGTATGGTTCGAGACCATATCGACCTAATTCTCTCTCCTGTCCTGATTGTTTAAAGCCACCAAATAGTGCTTGATTATATATAGTCTTATAAGTATTTATCCAAATAGAGCCAGGTGTATTTGATGAGCCAACGTAAGACCACGTCTCACTGAAAAACTAGAATAATCATCAATAACCATTTCTTTCAAATTTACTGTCTCCAGTTATCACTCCAGCACCAAGTCCAAAAGTCGTGTCGTTTGCTCGTTTGATAACTTCTTCATATGAATCATACTTTAAGACTGACATTACTGGATCAAATATCCAAACTTTTACATTATTATAGAATCTAATAAAAAAAAACAATGTTATACCTCTTCACGAGTAATTTGCATATCATCTTTTACATCACTAAAAATAGTTGTTTTGATAAAATAATCTTTATTATCAACTCGTTCACCACCACATTCTAATTTATCTCCAGACTTTTAACCTGATTTTATAAAATCTAAAATCTATTGAAATTGACTATCATTTATCTATCATACACAAGTAAAGAGAACTTTTCTTTAGATTAAAGAGGTTATTACTTGTGATCCTTGTACAGTATTAGAACCAAATTTGAGTATTTGAAAGTCTTATAGAATACTCATCCTCACCCTCAGATGATCAGAGGAGATTTTCCACCAATATGGGAAGAGAATAGCTCAGATGAAAATTATCCTGTATTTGTTACTGACCAAGTTCAAATGTAACACATTTAAGATTTGATTTAGTTGCTGCTTCTTGTATTTTCTTCCCAACCTTCAATCAAACATTTCACATTCATTTTTTTTTAGTTTTATTAGTGAATGTTTTTACTCCAACTGAACCAGTACAAGCTACTTATCAATATGTGCATGAACAGCAATTGCATAACCACATTCAGGCCCATCACCTAAATATTCTCATGAAATTATTATAACAAATATCCTTCACTTTACCTGGTATGATCTTGACAAGATCTGGTGGAAAGCCAGTCTAGATCATCATGACAACAACAAAGTATGATCGACATAATAATATCTTACCTCTTTGATAAGAGCAGCACAATAAAGTGCACTAAGTGGTGTTTGTTCAGTTGGTTTCAGTACAATCAACTGAGAAAAATATTTCATCTTTAGTCTGTTCTACTAGTTTACCATTGTTAAGTGTTTTCACTTTCTATATATTGACTTATGTTGAGAGAAAGAAAGAGGATCTAATTTATACCATGGTGATTCAATATCAAAAGCTGTTTGAGTGCCTTCAACTGCTTTATCAACATCAGCCTGAAAATCACAATAGATAATGAACCAATGAAGAACATATAGAAATTCATACTCTAGTGCCTTCTTCTACTTGACAGATTTCTTCTCCTGTACTTGGATTGATGATAGAAAATGTTTTTCCATTTGTTGCTTTATGCCATTCATTGTTGATAGAGAGTTGAGTATATTTAACTTCAACATTCGAAGCTATTCAATCAGCCGATGACATCTGAAAAATGAGAGAAAATACCTGAACAAAAAAAAGATGTTTTGGTCGGCAACAAGTATGATAATGATAGCGTCATCGTCATTTATCTAAGCTAACACACACTTATATATCCCACTCGCTCTCTTTTATACGTGCACAAACATATACCCACTTTTTGTTTGTTCTCTTATTTTCTTAGGGCGAAAGAGAACAAACGCTAGATAGAAGAAAAACTAGATCTTCTTCTTGCCCATATAAGAATTTAGGTTACATCAATGACAGAACACAAACAAAATATAATGTACAAAACCATGTTTTTGTCAACAAAGAAGACGAGCAGCACATAAACAGCCATGATTTTGAATAGAGAAAAAAATCTTAGAGAAACGCTGAAACTTCTCTGGTACTAAGTGGTCATTTCGTCACATGATGATTTTTCCAATCGGTCAGGACAAGATCCCATAGAGTTGATTAACATCAGTTCCCTCTCCGTTTCTTCCAGTGATTATCTGATCATTAGACCATTTGGTTACAAGATGTTTCTCAATATGAGAAACATACAACGATTTTTTATTTTCTATTGTCAGTCCAAAACATCAGATAGTTGTCGAGAAAATCCTAATCAATCTTTTATTTTTCGAAGTTGATTCAATGACTTTCCAAGGCTTATCTGATCAAGCACAAATTAAAATATTCATTGATATTTCTATTCGAATTTACTAGATAAAGATCCAATCTCCAATGACGAGTAATCTCCTATCTGAACTAAAGATAATTTTTTCTTTTTAGTTGATTTAATTTATAGTCTATCGAAATATGAAGAGTTCTTCTTAGAAAAGTAAAGTGTAGACTATCTGAATAGGATATTCAATGAACATAAATTACACATTGAAGAGCCAAATAGTTTTTCCATTCTTCTTAAAAAGAAGACTTTATTTCAGTTATTTCTTCAATGAATAAAAAAAATCAATCTGTTCTGTTTATTGTTTTGATATTAATCAAATCAAATGCAATAACATTTGCTGGAAAAAAACCTAGTACATATCGAAATAATTCAATCATCCAAGCAAAGTGAGAGAAAAAAAGATGTTTATATATGGGTGTCAAAAATGAGATTGCTAGAAGAAACGAATCTTTATTATGAATTCAATTCTATTATTTCAATGAAAAACATATCGAACTAACTAACAATTTGATTTATCATTTGTTTTTGATTGAAAATTTTCCTCGCTTTTATGTTTTCAGTACACGAAAGCAAAGAAATAGCGACATTCAAAGAGTTATTATTTTGCCATATGATAGACAAAGACAATGAATTTAGAATCGTTGACCGATGAATTAGTTTTGAAAATCTTCGAATATCTCAATGTTGTTAATCTTTCCCATGCATTTTAGTTGATATTGCAACACCATTGTTTGATATCACTAATGATATATTCATTATTTAATTTTCTACATCAATTTCGAAAGGCTTCTAGCAAATGCTTCGTGGTAGCCGATAAGAATTGTCTCAATGGTTATCAGTGTTACATTGTCAAGGTCGTTCATTGTAGACACATTTTCTTAATAGTCGGTATGAAGACGCACAAACTTTTCTGCTGTTATTTTTCCCACGATGGCTAACTGTCCAACGGTACAAAATAAGACAAATTCCTGATGGGAATTGACTTTTGCCATCGAGTAAAATGAAAATATTATTTCATGTTTAAAATGTAAAATATTGGACAAACAAAAAAATCATTATTGACTCAGACAAACTTATTGCGAAAGCGAAAATTTGTTAGTAATTGTTTTTTTTTGATAAATGATGTGCTTTTTCCTGAAACATATTTCAATCAAGCGAAATGAAAATAAGCTACTTCTTTCGAAATTTCTTACTTAAATCTTGTGATGGACTGTAACAAAAATAAGAAGTATTCCCTTTGGATATTTGAAATGATTCGATCATATTTCAGATTTTAATCTCGCACGAATTGTACTCAAAGATTTTTTTTTGTCCGATTCGTGCCATTTTCACATAAAACGGCAATTCAATTTTATTTATCTTTTCATTTTTTAGTTGTAAAAGTAAAAAGTTCACAAAAATGTTTATTTCTATCTCTTATTCTGCCGAAAAAGGTTAATTGTGCAGCAGAATATTACGATAGTTGAGTATTAGAAAAGTGCTCATGTGATTCTCACATAGTGCTAATATATGGTTAAATACACTTTTATCTCCTGTTCTCATGTGTGAAACTCTTTGGTTTCTATCAAAACTGATTTGAAAAATATTCATTCTTCGTCTAAGTTGAAACGAAAAATAATTTTGCTTTCCAAAAGCTAATTTTTCGGAGAAAGAACGATTAAAATCAATACATCTTATGAAGAAAAAATTTTGATTTTTGTATACATATTGAAATAAGATTGAGTTTTTTTCAAGACTTATTTGACATGATAAAATTTACAGGTAGTCAAAGCATTGGAGCTGATGTATATTTTTTATATGCAAAATGTGCGAGACTAAAAACATTTTGACGTATCGAATACTTCATCAATATGATCTATTGTAAATAATATGTTAGTGACGAATACCATTTGAACGAATTTCGATTGTCAGGTAATTAAAATCAAAATATTCAATAACAAGCAAAGGATAGAAAAGCAAAAATAATGAGAAAATATATATTAATGATATATTTGAGAACGAATTACAGTCCCACTGAAGTAGAATAAATATAAGATAAAAACAAATTTCCAACGTACAAAAATTTCTTCGAAGACAATTTTTATATGATTGTGTTTGTATTTTTCTTTTTATTGATAAGGAAATGATTACTATAAAATTTAAAATCCTATTCAGAAACTCAAGTGGTCTGAACTGACTTTTCGCTCAACGAAATTAAAAATTATCATCTCGATAAAGATCGATTAGTTTTTCGTACTCAATTATAACGTATTATTCTCAAAGATATCATTGAACTGTCGCATAAAACATGAAACCATCTCATTTCACCCTCATATATGATGAAATATCTTTAGAGCAAAAACTTTGAGATGAGAAACGCGTCAGTGCCGATGAGCGATAATAGAATTGAAATTATGCAATTGGTAGATAGTTCAATTGATCAATTAATAAAACTACATAATTGATTTAAGTCCAATCGATAGTGGATTTCACTTTCAGATTTTTCAAAATTGTTTCGTACGTGTAAAGTTCGTATCGCTTCGAAGGCGATATCATGTGATAAGACAGCTAATATAGAGAGATCTTGACGCGAAAGTGAATGTAAATGAGGTATATGTTCAATGAGATCGAGAGATGAAGTCGATATAAGATTGGTGTCGGTTTCTTCTATATTAAATACGAGTGATGTGTGACATTGATAAAACGTTAAATAATTGGATTAAATAATGACAAATCAATTTGATGGATATATTTATCAAAACAGAAATTGGACGATGTGCATATTGATAGGCAATAAATATTCGGATATGCGAGAATATTTGATGTAAAACGAGGTACCATAAAGATATTTTGCGAATATGGACCATCATAGGCAACAAATCAGCGTTTTTGTTCAAGTCAAAATAGTGAACAAAATGAATCAAGAATATTTTCTTCGGGAAAATGTGGTAATGAACATGGAAGATGCAATCGAAAGTTGAATATAGTCAAATGTGAAACAAGTAATTCCCACTTTTGGCCATCAATAAGATCCAGATAACTTTGTGCAATAAGTTCGAAATAATATAGATTAGATATTTTAGATAAAAATTGTTCTACATGGATCATGGTCTTTTTTTTTACCTTAATTTTAAAAAGATGGGGCAATAATGATATGTTATATGTTCACTTTGGATAATTATCATATGAAAGTTTGACATCATTATTTTGTCTATGCTGTATTACTGGTAATGAACGAAAATATGAACATGTTGTAAAGAAATATGACATATGATAGTCCTCTATAGGTTGAATTCGGAAGCAATTCAACATCGAAAATCAACATTATTTTGGCAAGATTTGACATTTTTTTTTTCGTCAAATTTTTGTCTGGTATTTTCAGCTCAAAA
Organism: Rotaria sordida; assembly: GCA_905250125.1. Taxonomy (NCBI): domain Eukaryota; kingdom Metazoa; phylum Rotifera; class Eurotatoria; order Philodinida; family Philodinidae; genus Rotaria; species Rotaria sordida. Next base: position 2,479 of record CAJNOL010005685.1, on the reverse strand, counting down.
CTACAATTCGATGTCAGATTCATGTTCAATATAAAGTAACTCAGTTGATTAGCATATCATACAGAGCTTTGCTTAAGAATTCATAGCAGTGTACAGACTATGATACTATAGTACATTGCTGGAACTATCATTAAATATGACGAATAATGCGATCACAACGTCGCACTACAATTCATACAATAATGATTTTGAAAATGATAAAATACAGTTTCATAGTGTTTTCAAAGGATACAAGACGCACTATGTGACTTTTCATTTTGACTAAAATGGATAATCTACGGCTAATTATTAAGTTCGCTACTGCTTGAAACACCAAAATATTCGAAAAACCACGCATCAAAATATCTTTCACTGTTATGCCTAATTGGTCTGATACAACCTTGTCAAGATTAGTGATATTCATAGATCGAGAAACGTAATATCTACTTTTACAGACGCGGCGCCTCGAATACTATTAAGAAAAGCTATGTTTTCTTTGTTAAGTCTAAGTGAATTCAAAGGAAATATACTTGAAAGAAGTACCTCAGCTATCAAGAAAGTTACTCATCTTACTACACCGCAAATATTTTTATTCACTCTTTATTGCTAAAAATGGGCAATTTCTTCATAGAATGTCTATTTTGAGTCACTGCGTGACACTGTGGAAGTGGGCACCACCATGGTTTCGTTTTCAAAAACTACACGTGATCAAGTGCTACACATTCTGTAGTTTCTCATTCGCACACAAGTAAGACCTTATCGTTGTCTGTTTATCATTCAATTAGAAGCCAGAATCACAACATGAAAAACGAAATATTCATCGAAATCAACTCTGTGCAATTATGAGCGCGAATTCGTATTGATATTGAATCGTTGTATTCGACTATTACCATTATCGGAAACATAGAGATTACCGTATTGGTCGAAAGAAAAGCCTACTGGATAATTTAGTTGATTTGGCTTATTCCCACAACCGTTTCCGCCAACGATAACAGTCCCTTCTCTAGCTCCATTAGACCAACGTACTATTTGATGATTACCACAGTCTGCAACATAGACAGTACCCAATGGATCGACAATAACTCCATAAGGCGATGACAATTGTGAAAGAGTATTTCCTTTGCCTTGGCCACCAGCTACAATTATACCTTCTTGTGCACCCTGCAACCACTTCATCACGCGGTAATTATTCATATCTGATATATAAACTGAATGATCTTGATCAACAAATACATACTGAGGACCATTAAGCTGATTAAGATGAATACCTTTCCCATTTCCACCTGCAACTACTGTTCCTTGAGAGTCTCCTATACGCCATCGTTGAACTTCACTCTTGTTATAGTTCGAGACGTAGAGAAATCTGTTATCATCCATTGCTAAACCTCGACAATCAATATTAGAAATGATTGTTTGTCCTCTAGAAGCGTTTCGACAAGGCCATTGCACTACTCGTTGATTGCCAGAATCACAAATGATGAGATTATCTGTCTCTTTGTCGATTATCACATCTAATGGATTATTTAATTGGTCCATTCGATTTCCTGCTCCATTTCCCCCAGCAACTATTTCCCCATTTGTCAAATCAAATTTCCACTTCATAATGCGATGATTGCACCAATCAGCAATATAAACAACTTGATCTTCATTGTCAACACATATTCCCTGTGGACTGTTGAGTTGATTCAATCTATTTCCTTGTTCACTGTCTCCAGCTACAGTAGTTCCATTTGGACTCCATGTTGCACCAATATCAATGTGAGATGAACGTAAGACAACTAGAATGAAACAGAAACTTATTATAAGAATAAACTTCAAGGAGTATCGATAAAATTCGAATTCGAACATGTCTATTTTTTTAAATTGTCGAATCATGGGAATTTAGCGATCAATACATGGGCAAATTCGTTTAGGTACACAACCTTTTCTGCTTAAGATATGATGCACTCAAGACAATATATTCTAACGAAAAGATTTTTGAAGAAAAAAATACACTTGAAATTTCGAGCTCAAACTTGACTAAGATCCATTAAAACGAAGTTTTTATACCTTTTCGAATATTTATTTCTAAGATATTGATTTATTGTTCAAAAAAAATACATTATTTTTTAAATTCCGGATTTAGAAAACAAGTATTTAAACCAACTAATAATGCACCTTGAAATCAATCTCGGTCAAGTTCGAGCTCAAAATATGAATCTTTCATTTTCCTCGAAACACCATTCTGATATGGCAGATATTACCTTGAAAGTTCGATATCTCAGATCTGAACTTTGTGTCATTCAAATCATATTGGACTTTTTCGTTATTCGTGAGTTTCTACATGATTTTGACGCTTAGAAGATAAAAGCATACTGTTTTCCTAAATTGGGCTTCGAATTCATATCTCTAATAAATCAAACAAATGTAGAAGTTTTTAATGAAAAATTTTATCAATATGGAAATTTTCGATCTTATAGGATCATTTTCAACCAAATACCAAGACCGTAGATGTTACAAA
>CAJNOL010005684.1:0-10940 GCA_905250125.1 Rotaria sordida | reverse complement strand
GGGGGGCCGAAATGCACGTAAAACGTCCCCCCGTCCTTTCTGTTAATCGTGTAAGATACTCCCGAATGGGAAATCTTTCTTGCATCAGAAATAGAGAAAAAAGAACCAGTAATCTAGTCGAGAAAAAATGTGAATGTGTCTTCTAATCTTGATCAGCTCAAAGCTTTTGTGTGTATGCCTCTTCTGCTCATTCATTTTTTCCATCGTATATCTTAGTATTATCTTTGACAAAACCTTTTTTAACAAGTCTCCTCCCAGAGTTTCAAGTGAAGTGGGTTAAAGATAATATTTCGAAATGAATGAACTGATTTAAGATTTTCTTCTCAATCAGTTGAAATGATTTAATTCTTTTTAATTTGAACATGAAGAATCTAGCTATAATTGAGATTTTGACTAAATTTAATGGTATCAATCAATTTTCATCTCTATTATGTAATATAATATACTTCGAATATGTTGATGTCTAATTGCAATTGGAAGAAATTACAAAATTTATAGCTGGGAAAAGAACATTTTAGTATTATTTCTTTTCTTTGATCGACAAAAAAAGATACACGTACAAGAGCAGTCATCCTATTCCGCAAAGTTACACATTCCTGCATCGCATAAGGCCATCAAACTCATCATCATTCAATCCCGGAATTCCTGACATCCAATTCCTACCCATGCCATCGAATTTTACGGAATTTCTGCCAATTCCTGCATAGGCTAATGTACTCATGTTCAACTGAACATTGCTATAGAAATAAAGATCCAATTCCGTTTTAGAATTCCGGAATTGGATGGATGTGGGATGACCAGGAATTCCTGCCAATTCCTGTCTATTCCTGCATAGGTTGATGTATTCATGTTCAGCTAAATCTTGCTATGGAAATAAAGATTCAATTCCGTTTTAGAATTCCGGAATTGCATGGATGTGGAATGACCAGGAATTTCTGCCAATTCCTACCAATTTCGTCATAGCTTGATGTATTTGTATGTTTTCAAACTGTATGCTTAATTCGTTACGTAATTCCGTTAGCATTGAAATTGATGTTGTAATCAACCTTGCTAATTCGATATGATTGTGGGTGGGTGTGGGTGTGGGTTAGGTGAAAGAGGACACCCACGCCCACACCAACACCCACATCACACCCACCCACACCCACACCCACATCCACACCCACATCCACCCCATATGCTCGAATGCGATCGAATTGCGACGCAGTTACGCGTAACTGCGATCGCACTGTGGCCCGTAATTGCGGAAAATTGCGGCGCAGCTACGCGTAACTGCGAATTTTTTACCGTAGCTGCGCGCAACTGCGATATTTTATTCGCAGTTACGCGTAACTGCGTCGCAGTCGATCGTAGTCGAACATATGATTTTTTTGCTGCGATCAATGCGCCGCAGTTACGCGCAGTTACGATCAAAATTTCGCAGTTACGCGCAACTGCGACGCAGAATTGGCTCTACGCGTAACTGCGACGCGGTTGTTAAAAAAGTGGCGACATGGGACACCCGCTTTGGGTTTATTCAAGCTCGATAAATGATCATTTAACGATCCATGAGATATTTGTAATTCCAGAATAGGCAGGAATGAGCAGGAATTCCTACATTTCCTAGTGATTCCAGATGTGCACAAATTCCGGAATTCCATTTTGCATTTATTCAAGCTCGATAAGTGATCATTTAGCCATCCATGAGATATTTGTAATTCCGGAATAGGCAGGAATGATCAGGAATTAGAGATTGAGAGTTGGATTTGAAATGTGCTACGAATCAGGAATTCCTGGTTGTGGTATGCATTTGAGAGAAAGGGTTGTTTTAGGTGTTCCGAAATTGATGGTAAGGGATTCCGGGTCAGAAGGCGATGCAGGAATGTGTAACTTTTGGGAATAGGAAGTATTCTCATGTAAAACAGTATGGGAACTATAATTATATCAGTAAGAGTGACATTCAATTTAAATCTATTGAAAATTCTAAAAGTAGATGAAAAATAACAGTTTAAAAGCAATATGTATCAAACAATTCTAAGATAAGAGTTGAAATTAAAACAACACTTTCTAGTTTTTGAATCGAAGAGACTGCGGAACATAAAATGGCAGGAAATATAAAATTCGAGTAGATTCTATTTTCTATTTATAGATAGATGATGATATAGAGCTGTATGAGATGATTACTAATACTATAGATTTGTTTTAATTAAATCAAACCTCGCAAATATCTCTAATATATATATTTATGGAAGTGATCAGTCTGATCGGCTATCTCGCTTCTTTTGTGCACATAAGACTTCAATCTTATTTTACGAAAAGATAAATTTTTATCAAATATAATCAACGCGCAATATTGATAAAATGACATTCTTTGATCGATATATCTTATATATTGACGTTACTTCAAATGAAGTCAATACTAAATAAATATCAATTAATTAATGATATTAAAAATGATATATGAGATTATACCGAATTTCTTATTTCTGAAAATATTGATATCATTTTTCTTTATGAATAAACGTGGATTGAATTATTGAGAAAAATCTAACATTACTATTTTATAATATTTTATATATATGTATAAATCTATTCTAATTAGACACCAATATCTGTAACTAATGAAAGAGACCTCTAAAATACTATGTTTTGATGTAAACAACACATAACCATAGAATTGGAACAGTTCTTATTATATTCTTGATTCCGGGATGTTTTTTATGCGTCGGTGTGAATCTCGGTTTTCATTTTAGCGTACAATGCAAGATTAAAAATGAAGCATCTAAAAAAACATAACAACAGAAGGTAAAATTATGGCTAAAAATAGCTCAAGATGCAGAATATCTCATTCAAAATGTGGTTTTCTTCTAGTGAAATCAAAATATGTAATATATTGCAAAAGATAGGTACGAATGTTTGAAATATAAACAATAAATCTCAACTTACTGTTTCATCTACTACTTTTCTTATGATGTTCGCCTTATATACTGTTCTTTGAGATTTGTCTCGCTGATAGAATTTATATTGGAGTCGTACATAGATAATATTAAAGCTCGAGATTCAAGAATCTAGTCAAGCCTTTGTTTGACTCAGTTTGAGTTTGATCTCTAGTCAGAGTTTAACTTGTTCTTGTATGTAGTTAGTATTTTTTCTTATTATTATTAAGTTAAAGTGTTCTTTAAATCAAAAAATAGTACTATAGAGACCTCTTTCATTAGTTGCAGAACGTAGTGCATCAGAATAGATTCATAATCATGTAACATATTAAGAAATAGTAATGTTTGATTTTCCTCAATAATATCTTCTAAGAAGTGTTCCAGGAAAAATAGGCCTCTCTGTATGTTAATGATATCTCTTTTGATTATCTACAAAACGGTATAATTCTAATTAATGTAAATGAAATCCGTAATTTTACAGGACACGCGTCAAACAAACAGGCAAACGTGAACAATTTTGTAAAAAAATCTTTTTTATTAAGTTATTTTTTTCGTATCATACAGTTTTTGTATGATAGCCTCTTTCAATATAATTGATGAAATCTACAAACCTGTCTCAAAGTTAAATACTTCGATTTATTTAGATCTAAACACTACGGCGGTCAATGGTTCTTGATGCTGAACGAGAGTAAGTTGATAGATGTGAAAGTTGGCATTACGATCTGCTGAAATATCCAGTCTATGCTGACGATTTCATTTCTATATTTTAGTAGTACTGAAATAACATTCTTCATGTATTGGACGTCATTTAATGTTACTTGGTCGAAAATGACCATCGACGTCAGATCGGACATTTCAACAGACTGTAGTGCGAAGCTTCACACCCATCAGTTCAGACAACTGTGGTGCCAAGTCAACTTACACTCTTTCATCATCAAGAACCATTGGCCATGGTGTTATTCAGATTTAAATACATCGAAGTATTCAATATTGAAACAGATTTGTAGATTTTATCAATTATGTTGAAAGAAGCTATCATACAAAAACCGTATGATACGGCCAAAATAATTCAATAAAACATTCTTTTACAAAATTGTTCACGTTTGACTGTTTGTTTGACGCATGTCCTGTAAAATTATGAATGTCATTTATATTAATAAGCATTACACCGCTTTGCAGAGAATAAAAAGATGACTCTTTAAAAAATAAAAATCTAAAAAATGGATATTAAAAGAGACATAATTAAAATACATAGAGGCCCAGGTTTCTTGGAGGACACTCGTTACATTTTATATTCGTTAGTTTAAAACTTGATATCTATGAAATTGTGTATGAAAACGGATTATTTTTAAGAATAGCTTCCTATAATATACACAAATCATGATAGAAATTATAATTGTAAAAGTTAACATATAGAAAAAGTATGAATTTATATCTGTCAAAGGAAACATATAATCTTACGATGATTGGGGATGAGTTTCAAAAGATTCAATATACTTTTTTGTATTACAGAAATAATTCTATAATCTTTTTCTATTGAAACCTCAATGGATACATGAAGAGGTAATTATTTCTTTCAGCAAAAAAACAGAGACTAATGACAAATACGAAAAAACGCAGAGCTTTGTGTTGCAAGAGAACGGACAAAGTATACAACATTACATAACATTGAACGAACAATAAATCACACGAAACATAGTAAGATATGTTATCAAAAAAAGTAAAGCTACGCAGTTGAATGAATTTCTACTCATATCAATATAATATTAATAAACTTGTCAGTGCAGCCCCTTTAGAGGATGAAGTGTGGAACTCACAAACTCGGACTTTTATAAATAAATCAAGATTATAATCATTTTCACTTTGGAAACTTCTATGTATTGTCAGATACATCGTTAATGCATAACTTCTTATCTTCTGACAATAATATATCAACGGTACATGACATAGATTCCGAGTATTGAAGAAAGAGATATAATGAGAAGAACCTTAGCAACTCTACAGACTACACGAACCATTGAAATTCAATGAAGTCCAGGAGCTCATTTAAATAGACGAAACCATGAAAATGAAGAGCCTGTTGGTAGGGAAAAACTTGTAGAAATTCATACAAATAGAGAAAGTTGTAAGATTCAGCGAACTATACTAATAACATGATAATGAAGAATCTAAGCCTCTTCAAGCACTCAAATAGGCAATGAAACTGGAAGTTTTTACTGTCGCATTATAAATTCATAGAGATTTGAGCTGCCCATCGCTTCAATCTCCATGAAAAAGAAACACATACAGAGTAGAAGATGACTGATTCCAACTAACCAGGAAAACTACATACACGTTCATATACAACATGTAAACGTAGTTTATCTTGATCACGATACATCTAAGACGACGCACTCCATTGGTTTAGATACGTTGATTTCTAATCATAGATTTTTCTGATCTAGTCTTTTTCGCTGCACAATCCAAGACAAAAGTATAAGTAAGAGTGCTTGTTCTGTCTACATGGCTTTAAGAAAAGTTGACCGTCCGATAATGTTGATACTCAAGCATCATCAGTCTGCGAGAACAAGATAGTTTTCACGTCGAAAAACTCTTGTATTTACAATTTTTGTTCGATGGCAAAACGATCGCATTTACGACATTTTTTTTGTTTTGGACTTTTGCTTAATGTTCAATTATATGATGAGTTTCTTATAGTTCCATTCACTTTGAGGAGACCTTGTCAAGAACCATTCCGTCAATTATGTGGAAAATCAATGTCTTGAGGCATATTTCTTACTCGAGATAATGTGAGAGCACGATATTTTCTTAAAAACCCGATTCGTTCCATTCTTTTTATTTAAAAGATATTCATATGTTTTCACTGAGACGTCGTGGCAGAAATACAAAGACGGTGAAAATCTAATTCTGATAAGTGGCATACGTTTCGAGTCTATCAATGAATTGTAATATTTACCTCAAAAAGTTGAGTAACTACGCATGCAAGGACTATCGACAAGCGAGAAAGATTCTTTGAAAGGTGATCATATGATCTGAGAATTTCTCCCATGTGCTCAATGCGTCTGACGAATAGCAGTGATTTTAGTCAAATAATTCGAATTATCAATGATCATGCTCAGTTTCAAGCCAATAATCAACAATATCCTACCTCTATTTACTGGAAAATTGGTCCCCATGGTCGATATCTAAAAGCATAAGATAATTGATGAATATCCATTTTCTTGAATGAAGGTGTGGGTGTGGGTGTGGGTGTGGCTGGGTATGGGTGTGGCTGTGGCTGGGTGTGGGTGTGGGTGCGGGTGTGGGATGTGGGTGTGGATGTGTGGGGGTGGGTGTGGGATGTGGGTGCGGATGTGTGGGCGTGGGTGTGGGATGTGGGTGTGGATGTGTGGGCGTGGGTGTGGGATGTGGGTGTGTGGACTAGAGACCAGCGGGGACACCCTGACCCCGGTCCCCGACCCCGCCCCGACTCCGGCGGGGTCGGGGCTGAAAAAGAATTTTCGGGTCGGGGTCGGGGACCCCAAAATTTAGGATATTCCCCGAAAAATATTTTTCGTTAACAACTTGAAACTCATCTTTTCATTTTACATACAAACGAAGGAAAAGGAGAGAAAAGGATACTTTTTTTTCTCAGTTTATTGTCTTAGACTGGGTACCAATCAAAATTTGTCTACATTTCTTTGTCAACGTATCATATAGTGACAATATTTCTGTTGTTAAATTTGTTTTGTTCTCTTTGTGTTCTTTCTCTTCGTCGTATGAGTCATTATGAGATATAGATATACAAATTCATACATATATATGCATGTCTTCTCTTGGAAGAGTCAGTTACTCTTGTTTCGTTTAATTTCATCTATCTTGCGTTCTTTTCTGCTTCTGTTTCTTTCAAATCCATAAACTGATATTGACCTGACCCTCTCTATTTCAAATACGCAATTGAAATACGTGACACAACATAATGTCATGCATATTAGATGGCACTTATCCACGAGAAAAAAAAATCGGGGCTTTTCGGGGTCGGGATCGGGACCGGGGAGAAATAAAAAATATTTTCGGGTTTCGGGGCTAAAAAGTTTGACCCCGCTGATCTCTAGTGTGGACGTAGGTGCGGATGTGAGTTTTTCTTCTTTGATTACCCACACCCACATCCATACCCAACTTGTTAAATTTCCTTTGAGAAAATATTCGTTCCAACGATTATAGGACCTAATTAATACAGGACCCATCCAAACATGTCACACATGATGGGATCATTCTGAAATAAGAATATCTTCGGTAAAAACCCGCTGTACATTAGTTAATACTTTGCTTCGCCTGTGCACTTTCTTCTAAAAATTCTGACATGTTCTTATCATGGAGGATCTCATTCATAATTGGAAAAAATATATCTACGAGGATTTACAATGAGACGTGTTTTATGAGACACTCCTCCTATGTATGAGGGTATATTTCTTTTCGCATAAGGATGCCTAGTTGCTTTTCGAAACAGACACAAAACATTCTAAAATCACTCTCAACGTTTATTCAATCGCTCTTTTTCTGTAAAATGTTTCTTCGTAGATAACCATATTCATTCAAACTAGCTAGAAACTAATAACTAAGCTGATGGTGCATTTCATTTTAAATCAATTCTATTTATACGAGCCAATCCTCAACATAAGCAACTTACTTAAATAACTTTGACTGAAAAAGGTTTAATTTTCTTTCTTTAAGTTATTTATACTCCCAGATAAAAGTCTTTCTCCCTCTTTGTTTCTATGCTATCATATTTTGCATCAAATTTATGACCAAATAAAGATATGATATAAGAGTTTTATTGCAGTGTGATCAATACCATATTGAAATAAAACTCTTATATCATATCTTTACTCGGCAATAAATTCGATGCAAAGTATGATAGTATAGAAATAAAGAGGGGAAAGGCTTTTGCCCGCGAGTGTAGTTATATAGAATATAAATGCCACCAGTGATAGATCGTGTTCTTTTTGAACAAATAGTGCCGTTATAAATCGCACAAAAATTGTAGAATATGTTGTCTATATTGTTTTAAGAACATTCTTGAAACTAACGATTGTTTTCTTTTTTTTGCATTAAAACATTATCTGCTTCTTTTTCATTGTACGAGCGCCGGATGAGCAAAATAAACTCGTTTACTAACGATGTATTGGACAAAAAAGAGTTGAAATTAGAATTTGTCGTTGAGATTACGAAAAAAAATTGACTTTTTTAGAGACATATTAGAAGACCCCAAGTCTTCTAATGTGTCGACGGCTTTACTACATAGTTATGTAACAATTGGGGTGGAATCTCAAAGAATGGCCCTAGGAGACTTACTGAAGAATACAAAAAAAAATGAGCCCTATTCTACAGGAAACGTACCCAAGTTCGCTTAGAAATTATTTGAAGAGTTTCATTAAATCAGATAAATTCCTTCTAGCGTAAATCACCATGCGATGCTCTATCATCCTCCATAAAAATATCCTTTCAAAATGAAAAAAACTTTTTCCTTTTGATAGGATATTCTTATGAAACATGGTAGAGGATCGTATGCTGATTCACACTAGGTAGAATCTACCTGATATTATGAAGCCCTTCAAGTAAGTTCTAAGCGCACGTGGGTACGTTTCCTGTAGAATAGGGCTCATTTTTTTTTGTGTTTTTCCGTAAGTCTCCTGGAACCATTCTTTCAGATTCCACCCCAATTGTTACTTAACTATGTAGCATTCAATGTATACTCTCAAACCACACCAACTTAGGCTGCACTCAAGTGTCAGCAGTGGAGATCGGACCCTCATTATATAAACCCCCCTAAAATAAAAAGGCATGGCTTTCTGTTACAATCCAGTGAATCGGACTTTTTTTGGTGGCGTTCTATTGAGGGTGGCCTTCTATTATGAATTTTTCGAAAATTTCCTTCTATAGCGATTCTCGTTTTTTTTTGACATTTTTTATCTACTGTCTGTAAGGTATATGTTTCTTCATGTGTGGTCCTAAACATATTATAGAAGTACAACAGTTATTTCTATGGCAAATTAGCGTTCTTCGAAGCTATATTAGTTAATTCACTAATTAGAATTGAGTGCATCTTCTATACTGTGACAAAAATATAAGAGTACAGTGTATTGTCGAGCGATATCACTTTCATTCATCTCTCTCTCCACTCATATATCTCTCTTTGTTCTGGTCAATCAAGCTATGATTCGATTGGTGCGTTAAAAATTAATTCGTCTGAAAAAAAGATGAATTACATATATGTTAAATTTTATTTCAATCACGTTTATTATTTCATTTTTAATCCATCTAGTCTGTTTGGAACCTATATCTCGACTATATGTAAATAATATATTCAATATGTACAAAATTGATGGGGATGACCTTCTATTATGTCTGGCGAATCAAACGCTTCAGTGTTGCCTTCTATTCCATGTGTCCTTCTATTATAGGGTGGCGTTTTATTTTGTGTGGGGGGGGGGGGGGGTTAGTGATTTTGGTCAAATTATGATTTTGTGGAAGATTTCCTGAGCGGTAGGAACTATGTAGAGAGCTGAAATTTTTACTGGACTATGTACTCAATGAGTTCTCTCCATAGCCAATATTTCAACTCTCTAACACGACTCCTTCATGAGATAAGCATATGCACAAAATACTGGAAAATGACTATTTTCCCATATACCTGATAGTATTGCGCAACTCTTCAATAGTTTATCCATTTGAGCTCGGGTTTTTTTCGGTAATACGCAATTATGATATCTACTCACAGTAAAAATTTCAAGTGAATTGCATGTATCCTTGATGAGATAAAGATGTCACAAAAAATGACAAAGAATGCACTTTTTTGACGATAGCGCCCTCAGAAAAATTTCAATATCCCGTGAAAGAAACATTATTTTTTCAAACGACTTGCGTCAAAATTCTTAGAACTCTTGCCTCTACAACAAATATTAAATTGAGCAAAATCGGACGACTTCGATTGAGCAGCTTTTGTGGAAACCAGTAGTGGCTTATGTGAACTGACTCATAAACAAGATAGTGATATTTGGTGCAACACTCCTCCAGGCAAATTTCAAGATCCCAAAGTTTTCATTGCATATTTAAGTAGTACCAGGTTAGTAGTCTTTGAGAAAAAAAAATCAGCAAATTCTATCACGCTGATCTTGAGAAAGCCTATCATGAAGACGAGCTATTTTTGACCCTAATATATAAGAAAATCAGGGATGGCCTCAAAAAATTCAGTCATACTTTTTGAAGATATGGACATTATTGAATATGATGGTTGTATTCTACATCTCAAACTGTACATCTGGTCAAAATTTCAGAGCTCTACCGCGTACTGGTGATGAGATATCATTCAAATAGCTTCCACAAGAGATTGATCAAAAATTTCTCATATTAACAAAACTCTATTTTGGGTGCTATTAGTCGGATGAGCGTATCTCAGTCAAAGTTCAACCTTTAAGTCTAAAAATTTGGTTCTATACCTAAAAAAAAATTGTTCTAAAAAATGAGATAACTTTCATCACAATCTGAGACTATCGATTGAGCAGCTATATTGGCATTCTATCGTCTCTCTCGTGCAGTGGCTTCTATGTATGCCTGTCCATGTAACCCTGAGCCAGAGAAATCCGAATATCTGAAATCAATGATGGTTAGTTCAATATCTCAATTTCAGGTTTGCACAGATAACATATTCAATAACTCCATTCAAATTTCACTTTTCACATATATGCAGACTTCATCCTATTTGAAAAACGGAATAGCTAAGAGCTATACACTCTCTAGAGTCACCAAGCTCCGTAGTGTTACGAGAAGGAGGGTGTGGGTGTGGGTGGGTGTGGGGTGTGGGGTGTGGGTGTGGGTGTGGGTGTGGGTGTGGGGTGTGGGTGTGGGTGTGGGTGTGTGGGGTGTGGGTGTGGGTGTGGGTGGGTGTGAGTGTGGATGTCGGTGTCATTCATCGGAATACCCGTACCCACACCCACATCCACACCCACACCCACACCCACACCCACACCCACCCATACCCATACC
>CAJNOL010005683.1:0-10942 GCA_905250125.1 Rotaria sordida | reverse complement strand
TTATTTTTCATAGAAACGATTTTTGATCATATTCAGCTAAAAACTCACTTAGAACCGGAAAAAAACAACAACAAAAGCAATGTTCTTGTTATCATGCAATATTAATTCCTACATTATACAAGTGAATCAATTTTTAATGGAATTATTTGTTTTATTTTTTTTCTAAAGAAATTGGTTAAAATAATAAAATACATACTCAGCACATTGAATATAAAATTCTCATGTACTTGATTTTTTTGTTTTCTAAGGAAGATTCTAACTACACAATTTTAATAGATAAACTACAAGAAATTCTTTTAGACTAAATAGATGAATAAAATAATTAGATATGAAAATGTTCATCTATTGGATTGTTTAAATTTTAAAAATGACCAAGATCTTCATTTGGATCTTCAGAAAGTTTTTCATGCACAGCAACATGGTCTTCATTACCATGCATATCATTTTGCCATGGAACATGCCAAACACGAGCTGTCACATATGTTTTATCGGATAATTCAACCTATTGTCAGTTTAGATTTTATTCATTACAATTTGCTATGATTTTCAAAAATATGTATAATACCTTGAAAAAATAATTCTTTCCACTTACAATCTGTGTAGCTACTTGAATCGGTGTGAGTGTATCATTTTCAGATAAATTAAATTGATCTCGAATTTTCTTTTCTAAAGCTTCTTTGTACTATTTAAACAAATAAATCGATTTCTGATTTTAATAAGAATATGTTTTTTTATTACCATGTCCCAAATTTCTATATCTTCTTCATCCAATGGTCGAAGGCCATTCATACCACCACATATCAAAGAACTACAACAAGTTTTAATACAGTATATATTGTTAGATTCTTAAAAACGCAGTTACTTCATTTTAATGGATGTTGTATAAGTAACAGAATCTTGTTTAGGAGATATATTTTTAAAATCTATAATTAAAGGGTATTAACGATTTCTATAATTATATACAATAATCTAAGATTAGTTCGAATTATGACAAAGAAGAGCGATAATTAGATCCAAACGTACAATGATGTATAAATAAATAAATGTTTATTTATGCGAAATTGATAGTGGAATACTTGTTCTCTTTTTTTTTTTTACACATGATTAACTTCGACGTTCATGTTGTTTTCTTTTTTTTTCTTCCTTTATCCCAACGCTACAAATGATTTGTATTTGCGTTGATGTAGCCAATACATTTTTTTTCTCATTTTTTCTATCGATGTTGCTACTATGATGATTGAATTATCCTTTTCTTCATCACTCTTGAATAAATAGTAAGTATTTATTTTTTAGATTTATCTTCCATTTGATTGCTCTTAGCTTTATTATAATAAACTATCGATAAATACATTAAAATGTATTTTAATTTTTTGTATACAAGGAAAGTTAGAGATACAATAATAATTTCAATTAATGATATGTTTCCGTTTCCGATGATACTAAAATTCAAGGCATTCCTTAAGCTGATGTTTTCCTATTATTGAAGAGTGTTCCACTGTTCGAGAATACTATGAACGATTTACATATGACATAATCACTTTTTCACAACAGTTTTTATTTATCTGCTCCAATGTGATACACGAGCTTTCTTAATTAAGAGAAATAAAAAGATAGGACACAGTTGTGAATTTTTCGTGAAGTCTATATTCGATAGGATTGAAACTTTGACAGTAAATTCGACTACTCCAGCCTCTATTTCTGATATAAATATGAGTCCAAACCACGTTTCTGGAGAGAAATAATGGAAAGAATACAACGTGGGTGTGGATGTGGGTGATGAGAAGATATCCACACCCACACCCTCATTAATATAATCATTACAGAAGAAGAAAGTGCTAATGATACGTATCCGTTATGAAATTTTATTTGAAAAATGGATTGTATTGATCAGCAAAATACCAACTTCAACAGAGGATATCAGTCGGAAGGATTCCTTGTTTAGGGAAAAATGTTTATTTTGATGGGTCTAAAAGAACTGAGAAATAATTATATTAGTAAAGATCATTGAGTAAAACGTATGAACCGTATCTTCTCATGAAGGTATAAATAAACATATTCGTTGTTAGAGTTAAATTTTTCCATATATGACAATTTTGTAAATATGAAAACCGAAAATTCTAATCAAAATTTGAAAGAGCAATGAAACATCTTAGATTTCAACATTGATGTTTCAAATACAATATATCAAAAACGTTTTCCTTTTGTACAAGTACACAATAATGAATGGGTCCAGCGAAGAAGTTGAACTATATTTGGAAAGAAAGATATAGGACGTATGGTGTTTACCTCTTGGAATCATCAATGTAATTACATTCTTTTTCCTTCTTAGGGCCCTTAAAAATTGATCTTGGATCAGGTGAACTTAAATTACATGACATTTTTACAATATATTGAGGTAATAGTGGAGAGTCTATGGTAAAAATTTTAGTTCTATATCATGACATTTTCGGGAAATATTCAACAAACAATGATGAAAGATAGCTCATTTGTCAAATCAAAGTTCTCTGTGGACTCTCATTCTATAGATTTAATTTCCTTTTTATTTGAAAGAGCATGCCAGACTGCAATGCCCTTTTTTATAAACTCTTACTTTTTATGCGGAAAAAAAGGGTAACAAGTTAAATACAGCGAACATATTTTCCAAGTATGAAATGACGGAAATCATCGAAAATTCTGGCATACAAAAACCTGAAAGATCAAAACTCGAGCTGTCATTTCAATTTTTCTTACAAAAATGGACCTTTTTTAGAGGATCTTAAAGCTTTTTCTATTTAATTCAATCCACTCAAAGCAGGGGGGGCGCAACACCCCACGCGTCCCACCCTAGGTACGCTCCTGACACGAAGAAGTGATAAGAGAGTTTTTAACGACTTCCTTTTGACATTGAAGATGATGACGATGATGGATGGCACAAATCATCAGTAATCTCAGCTGTTGCTTCAATGATTTGATACGGTATTTGTACTGGTAATGTTTCAAATGCCGCAGGGACGTAGCCAGGAAGTTTCTGAGAGGGGGGGGCTAACTTTTTTGAGGGAGGCTGAACATGGCCAAGAAAACTTTTTCGCTGAGCGGATATAATGTGGCCGCACCTCCCTCCAGGGAATTTTTCTCCTGGGGAGGGGGCTTTAGCCCCCTCCTTATCTACGCCCCTGAAATGCCGAGTTATAAGTTATTGATGTTGTCGTTTTGTCTCGATAATCTAGTGGTGTTCTTCCAGAAGTTCCTTATATTTTATATAGTACAGTTGATTCTTCTTTTTTTCTATCAGTATTCATAGGTCGACACCAGAGAACGTCATGAGATGGGAATAATCAACGTGAAATCCGTCCTACAAAACGAATTTCACGTTGATTATTCCCATCTCATGACGTTCTCTGGTCGACACAATAAATTATGATTTAATATCCGATGAACTTCTCCACAATATTGGCTACAGTATGACAATTTATAACCATAAGGACAACCTTGAAATTTTATTTGCTTAAAAAATAAAATAAAAGAACGTTAAAGTTCAAATAAAAATGAAGTTATAAACAATAACTTACATTATACACTAAAATAAAATGCGTCGTACTTATATGTCGTGAATTATCGTGTCGCAGATTTAATGACGAAAATGCGTCGCACTTGCAATGTGTCGTATATATATTTCTTTCGTTCTGTCGGCAGTCTATTCATTGACCGTTTTGTTTTGAACGAACACATGTATATAGACAACGTGGTTGAACACACGAAATTTATATTTTTTCATAGAACTTATTCTTTATAATATTTCCCGACTATCTATTATTCGAGAAAATGCCACTCTTGGTTGATGATCAAGAGAAGATCACCCTCAAGAGGTTTGATGAAGACCGAACCACTTAGAGACTGAACAGATCTCAAGGCCTGACCTGTCCAAGTTTTCAGAATAAAAATAAATCAACGGAATAAAATAAAAAAATATATTCCGTAAACTACTTTCTAGAAAAAAATTCAATATGCGCTCTGGAGTAGATTCGAACCATGTTTTAAGCATGCGTCGGATGTGTTGTACCGTCGCTATATTTAAACATAAATTTAAGTGTTTGTTCGATTTAACTTTTTCTGACCAAAAAAAAACTCTATTTCTTCCTTCCCAATACGATTATAAAACAAAGCTTCTGACTGATATAAGCTTTTTGGTTTGTTTTATTTCTTTCATTAATGTCCACGATCTCTGTCAATCTTTGATGTAGAATGGAAGAGAGAAAAAAAATAGAGGCACATGTTTGACTTAACATACATGTATGGTTATGCATAGAATGATGATCTGGCTCAAAAGACATATCTATCATAAAAGAGAAAATATACTTTCATGTAATGACTTTGATTCAAGTAAAGAACATATTTGAGAGTTTCATAAATCCTTCTATAGTTGCAGAGTTTATTCAAACAAAGAGACCTTGTTTTCGAAATCTTTTTTAATAGACAGGGTCACAATCGGTGTTTCTATTGGGAAAAAAGACTCAAAAATAGATTCACAAAAATGTTTCAATATAAATTTTTGTTTCTTATACAGACGGAAAACTTTTTCAGCTGTTAATTTTTATTCAAACAATGACAAAACATGCAATCATTCAGGTAATGAAACAAAGTTTATCTTAAATTTCCGAGTTACACTGTTTTCTAGTTGCCATGTCTATTGACAAAGTATATGATCAGAATTACGAAAAGATGGATATTGCTTTTCGAACGTCATTCAGTCGATGACTTTAATCATCTTCTTAAATACATGTTTCTGTGTTTTTTCTCCGTTCAGTTCTGTATCAAACATTGGCAGTGATGATTGACTTAAATAAAAGAAATTAAACAAACTGAGTTATATAGCGTCGACCAAATTTTTATTTTCGAATCCTTTTGAGAAAATACAGCAAACGAATTTTTTTTGAACCATAAAAAGCTAAACTGAACAAAGATTCAAAATGGCGACAAATTAAATGTTCAGTAAAATTTGTTCAGTATTATATTCAAATGTTCAGTAAAGAAATCAAACGATCAGTACGAAATTCAATGTTAAGTAACTATTTCGTTTGTTCAGTTGATTTATTACTTGCATAGTATAATAATAAATTGATTAGTATTAAAATTAAAGTTTCAGTAATCAATTCAGTTTGCTGATTAAAAAATCCATTTACTCAATAAAAAGTAGTATTATTATCAGTAGTCACTTATTTTTTCTATGAAAGTATTTTAATTTAAACAGACGAGCGATTGTCAACATTGACTGATGATGGCGTAATAAGTCAATATACTACGTTATATGATAATCCCAGGGGTCGCAGCGGCATGTATTCAAAAATCAGGAAAGCAGACAGGAAAATTTTTAATAAAAATCAGGAAAAGTAGAATTCACTTTGATAGTAAGTTTCAAAGTCAAATTTGCATAAACGTGCAGGGAGCAACAACGGTTAACCTTGTCAGAGTCGTAGCTAAAGTAATGAATTGAATTCCGTTGAGATTTTATAGTTAAGCTGTATATTATGTTTCTTTGCTATTTTCATCAAAAAATTTTTTGTAAAAGCTCTAAAATCATTTTTAGTCTATGCTCGCTATCTTCGGGAAGATGACGATGAAATATTTTGCTCATTTCCGTAGGAAGCTACGGGTATGAGTCACAGTTCGATTGAGACTTATCTACACAACAAAATTTGGAGTATAAGTAGAAGTCACTCCTAACTTGATTTTAAGAGTAAAAATCAAGCCGTTTCGCGAGCAACGAAAAGGCATTGTTCGCCCTTCTGTTTAGAATAGAAATGATACTGCAAAGTCTCATCAAGCTTGCTATCTCAGTGCTTTTATTAAGATGATAACTGTTTTATATATATGTACACTGAAATCTTCTCTATGTGATAGAGAAAACATTTTCTTGATATTTTTTTATATTGGCCAATAATTCAAGGATTATGAAACTTGGAAAAATCGTACTATATTTAGCATGTTGGATCTGTGAGGAGTAGTTAATATATTTTTCTGATTGGATACATCTGCGAGCACAATTTGTGCTTAATAAGTAGATAGAGTGATTTAAGCAGTTTGTTTGTTTTAAACTTCAGCTACAAGAAAACGAATTTAGCAGAAAATAAGATTTCATTTGCGATCCATTTTTTAACGTATTCTGAACTGATATAGATATATATATATAGTGATTGTCTTTTTATTCTGTGTTTAACACAAACTTCGATGTAGTTTGAACAAATATTTCCATCTAATATTATATGTAATGCGCACTTTATCTTTTTCTTTCATAAATCGATAACGTGATTTCTTTTTCTTTCTTTATCTCAGTTATCATTTATCTATTCCAACCGCATTTTCTCTATGAATTCAATATTTTTCAAAACCGAAAATTCACTTAGAACAAAATAGTCAGTCATGCAGAAAATTTCGACTCAACCATTAGAATGGGTTCTGTTACATTAAAGGAGTAACACTGGTTTTCATACTTTTTGCGGTTTAGTATGTTTACATATGAAAACGATATTTTTTTTCCACGGACTCAATATTGTTGTAAAGCAAAATATTCTATTTTTTTCTTTGAAAGTCATGTTTCTAGAAACTTTTTCAGATTCTTGAAAATGCAGAAGAAAAAAGGTTCATTCGTTATTTGCTATCCCTTATACGTGCGTCTACATAGTTTCTAATTGAATGTCCATTCGTTGTGTTTTAAAATTTATATTGTTGTCCCTACTGAAGTTTGCAGAAATGAAACATTAATTTCAAGAAATATACTAGCACAAAACATGAAAAAATGTCTACTTATTGTGGAATATGACCATCGAGCGAAAAGATTTTAAGATGATGGTCAATTTCACTGATATTTTGTGGCCGTTATTGACCTTTGTACTGCAATTATCTAGTTTTTAGGCATGATACACATTTGTGATTGCTAGTACTGAGCTAACTATATATATTGAGAACTCAATTATTTTAAAATGTTGAAAACTTACACCATGTATGAAAATAAAAAAAAACGAGTGGTTGAACTAACTATTATTTGAATATCATATTTGCTTTTGGTTTAAGTTAGTCTATAGATACCTTCAGATAAACTTTGAAAAATAAGTTAATGATAATAAAAGAATGAATTATAACTGTTTAATTATAGTTCTATAGGAATAAATTAAGAAAAAATCAGGATAAACTCAGGAAAGTAATACGGCTGCGAGGCCTGTAATCCTCGATAATTGTATACACAAGTTGCATCAATTATCGATGGTATGCTTTTTTAACCTATTTTTCTATTCTAGTATAGTTGTTCAATCCTTTACAGTTGCATATACAGATGAATATACTGTATTCTCTCTTTGTTCTCAATGTAACAAAGGTGAAGAAGATTCGCGATATCACGTCCCTTTGTTTGTCACTTTGTCTATTCCTATATAAATAGCTCGTTTATTCTAAATAAGTTGAATTTTGGTTAATCATAATTGCTGTTGCTAATTTGATATTAAAATGGGAACGGTCTTAGAAATTGTTGAAGTTCTAACTTATGTTTCTGATGACGAGATGGATACAAGTGAAACTATAGAGTGTAAGGTTGGGTGTTGGTCTCGATGTCACTGATTAGAATAGACCAACACTTACACACTCTCTTTACTGAAATAAACTAATAAAAAACTGAACTAAAATAGATTAAATATTGAACATTTTTAAATTAATTACTGAAATGTTTGAATTGTTTACTGAACTTCGTGAATTATTTACTGAACAAGAACTACTGAACATCTGATAGAAAATTTACTGAACATTCATAATAAAATACTGAACAATTAAATACAAGCCATTCAAAATATTTTCTGGAAACTAATTCAAATTCTACATACTAGTTTTAAAATTGTAGCTTTTCATAAATTAATATTTTTATGTAATTGTCTATGAATCGATCTAATCATTCAAATGAATTTATTTTAATTATTAGATTTCTTTTATCACAAAAATTATGATATCATGATCATTATCATTTTCAAACAATGATATTTTTCTTTTTCTATTGAGGTGTGTACACAATATATAAACGAACTTATTTGTACGAGTAAAAACTAGACTGCTTAGAGCTAAAAAGAAAGAATAGACTAAAAGATTCCTAATCTGAAATTCATTTAAAAATATTTCTTTTGGATATTTGACTATATATCTCTGAAATAATTTAATCTCATTTCTCAGTTTATTTCGTTCTTTCTATGAACATATTTTTATTGAGCCTTCAGAGCAACTTTTAAAATAATGAACGAGTCGATATTAGTGCGACTAATAAGTCGTATTCACAATAGAAAAAACGTACTTGATGAAAGTAACATCTTTAAACCACTCAGATATTTGTTCACAGTTAAGTAAACTGATGCAGGATAAAAATTCTGAACATATATATAATACAAAATAAATTCTCATTCTATCGGGTATCCCAGAAATAATGAGTGTCTCTGTATTTTTTGTATTTCTCCTCCATTATCGCTTTGATTAAAATACTTTCTTTATTAAAAGATAGCACTTGAAATTCTCTACAAAACCATATATGACTAGACCTAAAAATTGTTTTGAGATATATTTGAAAAAAGACGAAAAATAAAGACATACAAGCAGCTGTAAAAAGTAAATAACGTGTATCCCATAAGAAATGGCCGCACTTTACTTTTCATATTTTAATCTCTAAATACGTTCTATTAAAAAAGCAAACTATACGGCATGATGCAGCGTAAAAAGTTCTACAATTTAGAAACTAAAGTTTATTTTAATTGTACACTTTTTGTTTTCAAAAAATAGCAAAACTCTATGTGACCAATTTTTGCTATTGTGAAAAAAAATTATCTTTTTTATACGAACGAAAATTCCTTTTTTTTTATTTTATCGTTTTATCACCTAATATGTTTTTAAAAAAAAATAAAATATGCTACAAGATTATTTCTGGGACACCCGATAATTCATTCGTTTTGTTTATCTTCAATGGCAACTAGACATTCGAAGCATAAGTAGATGCATGTGTAAAAACCTGCTAGTTTAAAATTTTGAACAGAAATCGCTTCAGATCCTTCTTAATATTTTTGTTCTTAATACTATAGTTTAAGTTAAAAAGAAATCTGAATATATAGAGAGACAGTACATGAATTGCTCAGTCTAGCTGACTACTTTTTTCTCTTCAGTTGCTTAAAACCCAAGGGGGAAACAACTGATTTAAATCATGTGAAAATCAAAATTAAATCATTTGTAAATCACCTTAAATCGCCTTAACTCATCTTAAATCACAAAATCATAAATCAGTTGTTTCCTCCTTATTAAAACCACTCAAATATTGAATGATAAGTTTCTGCAAAGACTTGGTGCATATAGATTAAAAGTTATGAGTAATCTAATTATCCGAATTGAAATAAATTGGATGTAATAGATATTATACGTTGTTTACAAGAACAAGAGACTATTTCTAATAGTGAACTGATTTTTAATCGGTATTGTATTATGAAAATTCTTTTTGATTTATAAAATAGAATATGATAAACGAGAAAAGATAATATTTACTCGTTTTTGATCCTTTATAATAAATGAGGTACTATTTTATGTGCGTTACAATTTGACAAAAAGCTTATTTAAACAAGTCAGTACTTATATATTTCATTTTAATATCTTATTATTTGTGACATATTGTATTCATATCATATTGAAATCCAAAAAACGAAAACATTGTTATATTTGCTTTTTTATTTTATTCAAATGATAATATACATAAAGCCTATATCCTTCGTTCACGACACAAAACGTCCTCTTTCATATATAGAGGTTACATGTCACTTTGATGCAATGGCGATTTTTATGTGTAGATTATCTCAACCAAATTTATGACAATTAGGATAATCTTCAAATTTTATTTGCTTAAAAAAAAAAGAAAAAATAATAAAGTTAAAGTTCAAATAACAAAATAACTTACATTATTTTCAATCATTTGACATATAGAATTTGAATATTTTTGATATTGTCGATTTTCATCATTTTCTTCATCTTCATCTTGAATATGATGACGTGGATAATCTTTTGTAGATAAATGATGATAATTTCTACGTTTTTTTCGTTCATATCGATCAAACATAGTATTAACAAGTTGATTAAGTGCACAAGAAATTGAAGAATTACGAGATAAATATTCATTTCGAGAATGATATTTATATTTCATAGCATTAAGTAATTCTCGAAAATGTTCATTTTCACGATAAAATCTTCCAATTTCTTTTCGACATCGAACAATACTTAAAAATATTAATATACTATAACCTAATGAATGAATTATCTCATGTTGTTCTGCATAAATTATATGATTTATTTCTATTTGTTGTGAATAATCATCTTTATCATTATCCAAAATTGATTTATACAAAAGTGTACAACAATAATTCACTAGACGTATTTGAGCTTCTATCACAAAACAAAAAAAAAAGAAAAACATGATAAGAAAAATATGAATTCTTTATTATTATTCGAGATATACTTTCAGACCACATATCAACATGTTCAGCACATTGTAATATAATATAAAGACATTGAAGTGCAAGTGATTCAAATTTAATAAAATAAATAATTAAATCATTTGATTTATATTGTTGATATTCAAATAGATCAATTAATATATCAATAAATTGCATATCAATTAAATGTTGATAATAACTAAGAAGATTTTTTTCAACAATAACTTTACATAAACGTATAAGAACAGATAATGATGGAATTTTTTCTTCAATTAAATGTCCATCACGTATACCTTGCAGAAGTTGAATAAGAAATTGTGAATAATGATTAAGAATAATATATCCAACTTCATTTATTGTTGTTACATTTGTTAATAAGTCAAGAGATTTTTGTTTAACACATCGAATACGAGGATCCTTTGCAAAAAAAAACAATATACGAGTTTTAAAAAAGATAAAGATTATAAGAT
>CAJNOL010005682.1:0-10943 GCA_905250125.1 Rotaria sordida | reverse complement strand
ACCCACACACCCACACACCCACACCCCCAGCCATTAATACCACTACGGCTGCTCTCATTGAACACTCATTGTATGCTTTTTTCTGTTCTTTCTAGATGCGATAGAACGAGAAAAAGTAATTGATTCCAACAAGGCTACTATTTTTTATATTCTTCTAATTATCAAAAGGCAGGTGATGAACTTGTATTAATTATTCTATTGACGTATATCATTTTTTCTACTTCTATAGTCAAATTAAGCTAAAGAAACGACTCGATTGACGAAATTTTGTAATAAATTAAACAAAGTCAACCATTCAAAATCAACTGCCGCTACTAAATATTTATTGGTATATTTATTAAGAAAAAAAGATTAACCATGAGTACATTATATTTATATCGAAGTGGCTATGTACATATGAGTGCACACAGCTACTTCCTATTTATATATGTATATATACAAAATTGTGTGAACTGTGATCATCTTAAAATAAATGAAAATTTTTATAACTTATGGCAAAATTTGGAAATGAACAACATACTTGAATATTATACGAGGTGATTCAATGCCACATCTTTGGCAAAACGTTATCATATGCATGTTCACGAAAGTAACAATCGGAACGTTCTACATGACTGCAGGAAAAATAAACGGCTTCATTTTTTTATCAGTATATCAATAGGAAGACCACAGAGAACGCACAGTGGCTCATCTGATACGGTCATCAGCCCACAGATTATATCGAATAGTCCATGAAATATGCATATATATCGAACAGTCTATGAAATAGGCATATAGTCATCTTACTTATAATAATGTACTGCGAAATAATCGATAGATGATATTTTTCTCTTTAAAATTAAATTAAGAACTAAAGTATATTTTGATCTAAAAGCAAAGATAATCGAAAAGTAAAGACAAGAATGATTTGATGATAATAGTTAAATGATATTCATATCTACTCTAAAGCGTGAATAATATAATATTTTGATTAAAATGCTAAATAAATTTGGATGCACACAAAAAAAAATATTGTTTAGTTTTTCTTGATAATATTCCAGACCATTAAAAACCATGTTTACGTTCAAATTCGAGCGTAAATGCTAAAAGCTCTTCATCGGTAATTTCTGGAATTGGTACACGCATTGTAGCTGCACTCACAAATTTTGGTGGAGTGGTATTTCTATCAGAAGCCATCGGGACTTTTTGTTCAAGCATAGGAGTTTCTATTTTCTTTTTTTTTGCTTGAACATTCAGATCTTCTGTTGAAGATCGTTTTTCTGGATTTGATGACTTTGATACCTAAAAATATTTTTATTAAGAAGTTAGAAGAAAATAAAATCTCACTGCGGTGACATCGTTCGATTCGACCTGTTCAAAAGACTTGTTCGTTTTCAATGACTTTTCTACAAACAGAAACGTTTGTTTGAAAACAAACTGTTCATTTTTTCTGCTTTCTTACTTGGTGAATTTGACATATCCACGAATTTAATTGATAAATAATTATAAGCTTATATAATTCGAATAATCTAAAGATTTAGTAAAAATATAGCTAAAACGTTAATATTTCGATTCTTTTATTCATTTATCGTATATATGTATACATAAGGTAAATAATGAACACACATATAATTTTTAGAGTAAATATAAGAATAAAACTATTACCAAAATCAAGAAATGAAAACTAATGTGTACTTTTAAAATATTTCCTTACAATAAACAAAACAAATGAATTTAAAATATCAATAAAGGACATCTGTCTATTCGAATTTTTGAGAGCAAATTCGTTTTATAAAATTTTCTTGAAATCGATGAGGATCGACGCTGGGAAACGGCCATAGACGCGGCTCATAGGTGATTATAATGATTTGAATTTCACCATCATCATTCATGATTTCTCGTGTTTCTTCTTTCTTCTCTTCGAGAACAGTTTTATTCATGATATCAATATACAAAACATTGTCAAATTCTTTCGGTTCGAGGAAAACAAATCCTCGTTGACAATATCGAATAATCCGTTCACATATACTTTTTTCCATATCTCCATGCATCGTATAGCATATGAATGAATTTGTCGCAATCGCCTGTAGAAAAGCGATTGTGCAGAATATACGTGAACCTATTGAGAACATAGTTAATAATATTTCATTTGTTTTAATTTGACTCACCTGTGAACGCTACTTGACTAACATCGAGGTCACTAGAATAAAGTACATAGCTCACAGGATTTGTTTTTTCAGGAACATCTTTAAAATTAAATCGTAACTTAATATCAAAAGGTAGTATTGCAGTGTAAATACTGCTGCTCTTTTTTATTAATGTTGCTCTTAAACGATGATCGTTCTTTGACAAAATTGATGTTAAATTACTAAATACATTAGCAACGGCACCTTCGAACTCGCTAAATGAGTTGCCATTGAAATTTATATCTACTTGTTCAAGAGCAGTATCTGGAAATGGTTGTTTGCAAAGACTATTAACAATGCATCCACCGGAGATGTGAAATTTCGTGAAATCAATCGCTTCAATCCACATAGGAGACATGAAACGAGTTGCAAAGTTAGTCATAAACTCAGCAATAGATTCAACAAATGATGATTCTTTGTTTGAATTATTTTTTTGAAGTGATCGGAAAAATGAACATTCTAAATTAAAAAAATATTATGCATAGAAAATATTGATTGAGAATGTGAATTAAAATAAATAATCTATTATTGTGCTGGTAAACTTTTTGCTCTGTTTTCAACAAATCACAACAAAAAATGCTTTTCGCCGTTAAATTTCTCATGTATTATATTTAATCCAAACTTCAGAGCACTCTTTTCTATCTCTTGTTATTTCTTATTTAACTTTTCTTCTTTTCGTACGATATTATAATTTCTTTTTTTTCTTTCGTTTAATGTCGATGTATAGATCATTTACGAACATCATTTATATGAAGGTCATTTTTTTATTTCTCTTTCTCTTTCTCTTTCTCTCTCTCTTTCTCTTTCTCTTTCTCTTTCTCTTTCATATCATCTGTTTAATCAAATATTTATCAGCTGTAATGTTGCACTGTTTGATTTATGTCATCGTACTGTTACTGTCCATATGAGAACATCCTTTACGATTAACTGTTTGATTGTCTGTAGTCATGTACTGCCTTTTATTTCACTTCATACTGCTGTCGTTATCATATTAGGACACCTTAAGTGATCAGATAGTGTAATATTTCATTTGAAATGTTTTTAACCATTCTTTCTAATATTTTTGTTGCAACTAATTGACTTTTTATAAAATCAGACCTTTAAAAAGACTTTGTTCATGAGAATTTAATTCACGTGTGCAGCCGATCAAATGTTTATAATTAAAATAATCAACCAGAATCAAATTGCCGACATACGTGTGAGTATTAAACGGTAATAAACGACTATAACATTGAAAAGATGCAGTCTTGTACGTACAACACAACTTTTCAAAAGCTTCAGCCGTAAATGTAGGATGAATGAAAAGGCGCAATATAGGTGGCTCTCCTTGATAATATTGTTTTGGACCCAAATATCTTTGCTCGTCGATAAAACATGTATCCAGGTAGAAATCAAGATGTGGAATATTAACATTGATTATTTCTTTTTTCATCAACTTCATAAACATTTTAAAAAAGAGATGTTCTTCAGTTATTTCAATAGTTAAAAATTGTTCGGAACCATTTACTGCTTCCATAAAATTAATGACATTCAAACCATCGAGATGTTCCATTAACAAATATCCAATATCTTGGTTGAGTGGAACTATTTTCTCTTTAGATGCATCTGTACAGATAGATGATGATGTATGAGTTGTACTGAAATACATTATAAAAAATCTGAAATGAAGGAATATAGCTAAATTTATTTTTAAACAGTTAAAATTTAGAACTAAAAATAGTAAACGCCGTATTACCAATGATATACAAAGAATACGTTAAGACATAATTCGAAAAGTATAAATAAAAACATGTATAGCGTTAGTTTTTATTTCTTTAAAAAATGATTGATCATTACTCTAATAGTGTTAGCTTCTCCATCTACCATTGATATTAATCGCTTTATCTTCTTGCTTTCTGCCATTATTGTATTACTTTTCTATTATATTTTTACGTAATCGTTGATTTCTTCTTCATTCTTCTTCCCCATTTCTGTTGACGTCCGCTCACGTTATTCCGTCCAGTTTAATCATCCATCTTCTCTTTTCGTGTTATCATTCTGTTCTTTTTCAAGTCCTTTTGTGTCTCTTCTCGTCTTCCTTTTTTTTTCTTATTCTCTTAGAAGCTGTAAAACAATATATATTATATATATCACAATTTAAGGTAATCTGTTCATGAGAAAATTCCACTTTCGATGCATATATATGATACTTTATAACAGTGCATAAATAACACTACTTCACAATTTATACATGTATTAAATGAGAGAAGAAAAATTTTAAAAAAATTAGTACGATAGTCTAGTCAGTTGGTAAGCTAATTTTGATGACATTGCAATTGATGTTGCACTATCGATTTTTGACGAAATGTCTTTAGCAGATGCTGTTTGAGCTATGAATAATTGTTCATGGCCAACATCTGTTCTGAAAGCATTAATATTATTAGGAAGATCTGGCCATGATAATCGTCGACCAGTTGATAAGAGATCCTTAATTTGAGCAGATGTAGCCGCTTTTAAGTAAAATGCTGTTGAATGCACTTGAAACAAATGTTTCAAGGTTACACTGAAGTCGATACCACGTCCTAATTTCAATAGCAATCATTTTTTACTTTCTTCGATTAAAATGTTGAATCCTTACTATAGAGTTGACAAACATTATCAGCGGCACGTCGGGTTGTTGTCATAGCAGTCAAACACGATCGAACATTATCAATAAGCTGTTGTTTCTCCTTAACGTATGCAGTTTCAGCACTAAGATCTATATCAGGAGCACAACTTCTTGAACTTAATGGTTCAGAAACAAGTAATGGTGTAATATCTCGTGTAGTTTCGATACACGGACCAAGAACACGCATTGCGTGTTCTTCTAATGTTTCGTTAGTGTGCCGTAAGCAAACTGATTGAGATGTAAGAAATGAAGAATTATTTTCAGGAAGAAAAGTAAGCATAGTGGATGGTATGATAAAAGGTGTAGATGATGGTGGGAGAGATGATGATGCAGCAGTTTTCTTTTGCTTGCATACACCAGGCTGGCACTCATATTGAGTTTCCGCAGACGAACGGCATTGGAAAGGCTTCAGGCTAACATTGTGGAGTTGTTTGCAAGTTCGATCAGCATATTGTATATCAAAATCGGACGCAAATCCGACATAATATACGTTTCCCTTCAACGATCGCCGCTTGTTGTAAGATGTGATGCGCAGTTTCGATTGCAATTCGTTTGTAAATTTGTTCGTGTACAGAACACGTTGATATTTCATGACCTATGAGATCAAACATTATTTAATTATATAAATAATCCTACTCAAATACATATGTAATTTTATCACTGTATACTCGAACCGAACCCATGTAATTAGAATCACATCCCTTTGCGCGATTGATTAATCGATCTCAATAGTAATTCTCTATTTGAATTGATTTCTTTTTGTTGTTTATTGGTCACCTAATCATAGAAATAAATGTTAAATTTTTCTTTGAATTAATTGTTATTCTTTTTTTTATCTAAATCATCTAACCATCGCAACAACAGTAAGTATTGTTTTGTCATGAAAAACTTCCTTTTCAATAATTATTGCTAATGAAGAAAAGAAAATCATTCTTCTCATTCACGAGAAATCGCCATTTCAGACGATTTAATCGCATTACAATTGCGATTTTCTCTAATATATCGGTGACAAATCGATAACGATCACCAATTTTGGCGATTGATCGACCTAATAAACTGAGATAAAATCGCCATTTTTTGAGCGATTTTAATAACATACGAAATTTGCCAAAGAATTTGTTTTGAATATTTTCATTAGACTATTGATTTTCAATGAAAAATCAATTCAAAACGTTTCTGCTGTTACATCTAACATTTATGTCTTGTATATTAATTTCAACTTTGTTCTTGTTTATTTTAAAATAGTTCAGTCGAAGTTTTCTCTTTTTTATGTGGAAAGAATTTAATATTCTCCTTATTATATATAACTGCTTTTTTATGTACTATTTTCATGTTTCTTTACTTTTTACGCTGTTATACTCATTTAATTGATCAATGTCGTATAGAAAATTCAATTAAACATTTTTTCTACAGAACAAACTTTGCTTTATTTTATTGCTTTACTCATATCGCTCTATTATTTCCTCTTTTCATGTTTTCAAGTAATATCATCTTTCATAAACCTAAAGAAAAGATTTTTCCTTTGTAACAAATACTTTTATCCATCATTTTATCTCATATCATCATATTGATCAAATTTATTGATTTTGAAACGAAAATCGCTGATTTTTTTCTTTTTTTTCTGGGAAATGAATTGTTTTTTAACAACTAGTATGTTTCTCGTCATTTGGCTGCTTTTCAAGATACTTGGTCAGCAGCTTCTTTCTCTCACAGCTTATAATATTTTCTTTGTATTATACATTAGTTTTTCTCCTTTAATATATTTGATGTTGTTATATTTGCTAAATTTACTAATCTCAAGATAAAATATGAACGAATTTTTCCTTATGTTATAAAAAGAACTTTTTGTTTCATTTTAATATTTTTTTTATTTTATTTTGTTTATTTTGTTCACTAATACAGCTTCACCATCTAGCGACGTTTCTTAATCTCTTTCTTCAATTGATAATATTCGGTGGTGTATATATTTATTCATTTTTATCAATGATGACAGTATATGAGTTTTGTCATTGTACAACGACGATCTTTGCTATGTGCTGTAACTTATTTTTGACTGCTCAATAATATCATACTAGGTATGTATACTGTCTTATCTGATGTATATGGATTTACCTTTTAATTTGAAATAGCTTTTCATTTTTAGATATCTTGTCAACTGTTATAAAGTTTAATAGTGTGTATCGACTTCAGTATATGCTCAAGCACTCAGATAAATATCTTTTTCTCGAGAATATCAACTGTATCGTTTGTTTTTAAATACACTATAAATAAAGTTTTTCGATTTAATTCCGTCTTGAAAAATTAATTTTTTTTCATAAAAAGTATTTTATCTTTTATATCTGTTGTATCTATCATCCATCGTGCTATATTCTATAAAGTTATGTATGAAATCTTGCATGAAATTGATTTTAGTCAACAAAACTTTCTATCCATTTGATTATCTAACTACTAATAATATTTGACCTCATTATTTAATACAAAAATTCTTTCACTGCAAAATGTCACTCGAATAATATATAGCTAGTATCCCGATATATGTACAATTGTTCGACTGTTAAAATACACAGCTCTGTCTGTTACAGTTCCATATTCTACGAAACTTTCTACTATCTAGATGCGCAATTCATGGTCTCTCATATTGATAAATCATATTGTGGCTCTTCGAGTCACCCATAGTCGCCATACTGCGAATCATATTGCTAGTCAAAGACTAGACTCATATATACTTACAAATCAAATAATCAATTGATACAAATATACCAAAGATAATAGAGAAAACAAGCTGCTATGAGTCTATAACAATAATAAATCAATGCATCTTATGAAAGAAAATCGACGTACTTATTCGTTCAGTAGTGCTTTTTTGTCTCGTTGGATAAGTGACGTACCACCGGAATTTTACAATTAAAGTGAATGATCCAACGTTCGAAATCTACAGTCTTATGTAGAGGAAAGTTGTTGGTTTTTTCTGTCGTCTCTCTTAACTTGCAAAGCGCCTGTATCCTTTTTTTTTAGTTGTTTTTTTTTAAGTTGTAGACAGTATAATCTAGATTATTCTGGCAGTCAAACGATATATTACTACTTGAAAAATGCATTTGTCCTTCGACCAGATTCGTGATAGAAATCTGTTTATATTAAAATTATCATAGAGTTATTAATGCACATTCATTTTTTCAACTACAGAACTATACTGAATAAGCGATTATCACGTACTTTGGATAAGTTTCAAGGTTTTTTTATGAGTATAGTATTGTTTTTCATTTCCGTTTATCGATAATTTTTCAAGGACTATAGATACTATGTTGGATGTATTAGTTAACGCAAAAAAATAAAGATATGAAAGTTCTCATAAATTACTTGTATTCTACGTAAACGAAATTGTAATGATTGCGAAACGAAATCATTTTGAATTTTTTTCCTACATATAGTTCGATGAGTTGAAAAATTTAGTACATCATAACAATAAAGATTGGAAAATGCGTTTTAATTTTAAATAAAAATTTAAAAGAAAATATAAATTAAGCAAACAAATGGTTTTTGTTTTCACACAATTCAAACAAGTTGGATAAATTATTTTCTACTGAACGAAACAATATCTTTTTATATGACCACTTTTTTTCAACAGCAGTCAATTATACTCGATTAAACTGACATGCAATAAAATCAATACTATTAATATCGATCGATTATATTCTGGTTATCGATTCAGATTTTATCAGTAATTTGCATTGCATTTATGCTCTACGACGAGTGAATACGAATGATAGATTAAAACATAATTAACTATTGTTTGTCCTCTCCACCAATTCATGGTTCTATTGCTAGAACTGTATTAGACAAAAAGAAAAAATAAAAAAAATTTTTAAAATATTAATAAAATGGTAGAACACATCCATCTGAACAATATTGACTATATTATATGATATTTCCAATGAATCGTCTCGATTTAATTTTATAACAAAGTTTCGCCCACTAATATCCCCATTTAACATGAAATCATAAAACTGAAGTATTCATATGAGCCTATAAAAGATGACCACGATCTATTTGTCGAGTTTGTTTGCTTTTTATTTTTTTTAAGTGTTTTACATAAGATTAAATTCACTGATCAAAATAGTTACAATGGTTCTACCTGTAAATTTAAACATCGTATATTCTACAGTCTTATCAGACACCTCGATCGATTTATCTGTTTATTTTATAGTTAGAATTGACATGCTTGCCTTGAGTTAATTTACTGGATATTAAGTCGAGGTATCGACACATCGGTATCAATAAATCTTAAAGCACGTTTCTACTTATATATGGAATCACGTAGAACCTTGACTTTTCAGTTTTATTACGTAGTTCCATTTTGATTTTCTATACCGCATTAGTCTGTATTTCTGTGAATCACGTATATTGTGTTAATTAAAAAAATAAGCATGAGTTTGTGCTCAATCATAAATATTAAATTACATTTTCATTTGTAATCAATTGCAATCGAAAAAATTCAATAAGACTAATCCATCGAGGTACACAGTATCGAAAAATTCAATGGTAAATCGATGTCCTTTTTTTCAAAATCCCTTCAAAATACAATATTTAATTTTTGACAACACTCCAAGTGAGGACTTTTTGCTTTTAGATGGTTTATTAATATATAATATTAATAAATTGTTTGATTTTTCGCCAATGTAATAAGATAAAATAAATAAATTGTTTAGTTTTTCATCGATATAATAAAATAAGATTGATAAAGAATATAATCTTCCTTCATTGTAATAAGATTTCCCTAAGATTTGAGTATTTAAACAGCACATTTGTCTTTTATTCAATTCAAGTGGATATTTTTTTTTTGTAAACTGAGTAGAACTTAGCACTTCATCAAAACCATTCGCTATAGTCGATGTGAATCGGTTAATAGTTTACTGAGAAATCCTTTTGTAGTGTATTAATTATCTTTATCCATGTTGCCGATCCTGGAAGATATTACAATTCCAGTCAAAGTTAACAGCAGCAACAATTATGTTGGTGTTGTTAGAAATAACAACTATATGTGAATGAGTAACTGAATGAGATAAGTGATGAAGCAATTATCAGTGCGTTCGACTGCTCATAAAATGTGGTAATTGCTGATTAAATAATACTTTTTGCAAATAAACCAGCCAAATAAGACCATCGTTCTGTCTAAGAGAGAAATTGTTTGTTTATATTAAAACAACGTTTCATCATTAATCATTGAATGGAGCATTTTTTTACAGGAGCAAAAAACTTGTTCTTTTTTTTTTCTACCCCTTGAGTGTTATAAAAGAGAATGCCATGATGTTGATTCTCTCTTAAAAAAGCTGTTAGCGCAATCCCTTGCGGGATTAAAAATGTGAAACACGATAGACCTACTGTTACTAATTAAATGGACTTCGTTTTCTTCCGTTTCTTTATGATAGATTTCTAGCTTATCGTTTGTTTTAATCTTCCAAAACTACGGTTTCTGTGTAACAGTCTGTGAAGGGTTTAGATATTCTCTGTCACGGTCTGTGATGGTGTCTGGAGGTTCTCTGTCACGGCCTGTAATGGCCTCTGGAGTCTCTTTGTCGCGGCCTGCGATGGGTTTGGAGCTTCTCTGTCACAGTCTGTAATGATTATTAATTTTCTATCACGGTCTGTGACGGTCTCTGAGGGTTCTCTGCCACGGTCTGTAATGGTCTTTGGGAGTTCTCTGTCACGGTTTGTGATGGTCTCTGAAGTCCTTCTGTCACGGTCTGTGATGATCTCGGGGGGCCCTCTGTCACGGTCTGTGACGGCCTCTGAGGGTTCTCTGCCACGGTCTGTAATGGTCTCTGCGGTTTCTCTGTCACGGTCTGTGATGGTCTCTGTAGTCCCTCCGTCACGATCTGTGATAGTCTTTGGGGACTCTCTGTCACGGTCAGTGATGGTCTTTGGGAGTTCTCTGTCACAGTCTGTGATGGTCTTTGGGAGTTCTCTGCCACGGTCTGTAATGGTCTCTGGAGTCCTTCTCTCACGGTCTGTGATGGTCTCTGGAGTCCCTTTGTCACGGTCTGTGATGGCCTCTGGAGCCCCTCTGTCACGGTCTGTGATGGTCTCTGGAGTCCCTCTGTCGCGGTCTGTGATGGTCTTAGGGGGGGGGGGGG
>CAJNOL010005681.1:0-10945 GCA_905250125.1 Rotaria sordida | reverse complement strand
CCCGTACCCGTTAATTCCGCACCCGTACCCTACCCGTACCCGTTAATGTCATACCCGTACCCAGGTACGGGTACCCGCACCCGTACGGGTACGGGTACCCGACCCGCGGGTTGCAGTACTCTAATTCGATGCAAAGTTCTTTACAAAAGTCTTATACGTCAATTCGGTGCAAATAGTAAGATGTTTGATGGAATTGTATGTGATATGTACGAAGAAATTAAAGTAATTGCATTTGATGAACAAGTTGATCGTCTTTACAATTTGATGAATATAAATCAAGTTAGAATCTAAAAAGATTTTTTTTTTAATACTATTTATTTTAGAAAATAATAATCGAAAATGGCCAAGTTCGAAAAGCAGATGAAAGATATCGAACAACGAATTCAATGTATGAAATCCGGTTATTTGAAAATAGTCATGTTGAACTATATGAATCTAATGATTTTAATCCATCAGTTAAAATAATGAAAAAAGCAATCATTAGTGTTAGTCAGTTATTACACGGTGCATACGTTGGTATGTTATGTAGTGAGAAATTTTTTCCGTCGATATGCAATTATATATTCAAACAATATCTTTACACATATTGTAGATGTTGAAGGACAAATTATAATGGATAGAGGTATCTTTACAACAACGTCTGAAAACAATGATACGACAATCCGTAGACGTTTGTTAAAGATAAAGGATGAAACAGGTGCTATCAACATCATGTTATGGAATAAAAAAGTATATCGGTATTTGATAGAACTATTTGTAAAGATTATTTAATATATAGATCGATGAAATACCGGATATGGTACTTGATCAAAATATTTGAATAAGAAGAGGTAAAATAAATCACTTCAATGGTAAGAAATTCTGTTGTAGAAACATAAATAATTAGAAAAATATCTTGTTTATGTAGAGTATGTCTCAATAAATGTATCTGAACAATCTATAATTCAAATTTATTGATTTAATAGAAATGTTGATGGAACAATTATTTGATTTTTTTTTCTTTTATTGAACTGTGTTTGTTTCTTGTTGATTAAATGGAAAGTTTGAATGTAGTTATTATCTATTCGATCTATGATAAATAGAATGTTATTGAAATAAATAAATGATTTTCAATTGTAGATTAGTATTCATTGATTAAAATAATAAATTTAATTAGTTTGTATTTAAATTTACTGTATCGACGTACCAGTGACAAATATCGATATAGAAAAAAAAAGATCTTAAAAGAAAAAGAATCAATTACAGGAAATTGAAAAATTAAAATTAAGTAAAGATCGTTAAATATTTTCATATTTATTGCAAGTTGTTTAATCAATAGGAAAATGTCTCATCACAAATGTCGTTCAACCATGTATGAATGTACCAAATTGACACCAAATAATGAAATATTTCCGTATAATATCAGAGTTGTATTGGAAAATATTATTAATCTAAAAAAAGTTCCAATGATGCATTTGTTGGTTGTTGTACTGTCAGGTATTGCGCATTGGTGCTCAAGAACACTTTTGAATATAGATCTTGACTGGGACATTCCATTAGTTTTTTATGGTGTCATTATTGGTTATCCTGGTACTATATTCGAAAGAAAAAATTGAATAATCTTTATTTTCAATTTTATTAGGATCAAATAAATCAACAGCTATTGGCTTAATAGAAAGAGCAACTAGAGAAGTAGAAGAATATCTGCAGATAAAAATTGAAGATAGTCGAATAAATGGTTCAGTGACCATCGAAAGTTTATTACACGAATTAGAGAAAAAGAGATCAATTATTCAGTATGATTAATATAGACGTTGAACATTCTGCAATAGTCTAAGTTTATTTTGCTTATGATTTATCCTATTTAATAAGAGAAAATATTTTCTGAAAGTTATAATTTTTTTTTAGAGCATTTGATGAATTTAATACATTTGCATCATCATTCGGCCTATATCGTGCAGATAAAGCAGTTTATCATCGTTCAGTATTAAATACTCTTTGGAATGGACCCAAGTCATATTTTAGACAATTAGTAAAAGGTGATATTAAATGTGAAAATCCATGGCTATCTATCGTAGCAGCTGCTCATCCTAGTGCAATTATAAATATTTTGAAGGAAGAAAATAATCAATTAGGTGCAGACGGATTGTTTGCTAGGTAAAACATCTATTGAATTATCTCTAGTACTGTGTAATGAAAAAATGTATATTAATAGATTCATATTTTCTGCACGTATCTCTCCGGAAGATGTGCATAAACGTAGTAAACGTGATACAGATGCAACGAATGGCGAATTATATGTACAACCATCTGCTTATCCTAGTTTAAGTCACATTATGTACTTTATATATCTAATGCATGACAATCAAACTTTAACGTTAAAAATGTCTCAAGCAGCGAATGATATTCTTACGCATACACATGATGAATACAATAATATGGTCATTGGTTTTCAAGGTTATCAAGATGTTCTATGCACACTATTCTCAAAATCACGCGACCATTTATATCGAATCTGTGGTTTAGTACATCTTCTTCATCAAGCTTGTACTTATGTTCTGAAGGTTGAATGATTTAATTGTTCATTTCTGTGATCTTATTTCGTTTAAATAGGCTGAGCCACAATTGCAATATTTAGTGCTCGATGATATAGCAGCTGAATCGATACAAAGAGTTGCTAGTATAGCAAGAGAAAGTATGAACGATTATCTTATTATTCAACCTGAAGTGGCATTAACGACAGTAGAATTAATGAAGTTTTATGTCGATACGAAAAAACTTCTGTATGGATTTCCACTAATAACTATTCCACCATCGCAAGGAGTGAATGTTGGTCCATCTGCATCACAACGAATAAATACGTCAGAACAACATGTTGAACGAGATAATTGTCATCCTTATCATTCTATTGTTAATAATACAAGTAGAAGTGTTGTTAGTCATTATAGCGGTTTTTCATCTCTATCGTCATCTATTGATCCGTTTAATGGTTCTACAACTGATGCGACTATAAAAAAAATATTATTATATAAAAAACAAACAATAACAGGTAGTCGACTTTGTCAAATCTTACGTGTAAGACATTCATTTTTATGAATGGTAATACTAATATTTGTATTATAATTTCATTATTCTTATTCAGATTCCTGGAGTGAATGCAGAGAATGTAAAGAGAATTTTTGTTTTTTTGACTAACTGTCAAATTGGAACTCATATATCACAAAAGCAAAGAAGACACGGTAGACCTCGTATGCTATTTACTAAAGATCATATACCAGATGACAGAATCAGAAAAATATAAAATGATGACTGATTTTTTAAAGGAATTTAACATTTCACCTGAAGAATATGAAAACCATCTTCAAAGTTCATCAGAAACATCAATCACCACAACTGGCGATACCACTTCAACAATTACCAATACTATTTCTACAACAAATAACTGATAATAAAAAAAAGAATATGTTTTTGTGATCTTTTTTTTTTAAATAGTTTTATTTATCATATAAATAAATATTCAATTATCTAGTGGCACAAGAATTAAATAATTTTTTGTTATTAAAATAATCATGTAATATTATAAATTATTTCAATAAACTTTTTCTTTCAGAAATGATACAGAACGATGAATCATTTGAATTATCCAAAGACCAATCGATAATGTTTTTAAAAAGAGATTATCATGTGTTGGTAGAGTTCTCCTAGAGATGAACATCATTATGTCTATCAATTCATCTCAAAGGATAATCAGTATTGAATATTTGTAATGACGTTGATTAAAAAATATTAAATCAAATTTACTCGATATTTTTCTTCGACATCGTATTAAAAAGTCAATTTTAATATCGATAGCTATTTAATTAATCAACTTAATTATCATTTGTTCTATTCCTAAAAAGTTTGTATTTCGTTGAAGTACAAAACCTGATACCTATGTGTTCTGTCGTTCATATTCAGAAGGGTTCGAAAGTAATATTTTTTGAAGAAAACTTCTGTCGGTTTCAGAAAAGCAAGACATATGCTACAACCAAATGGGTTTGCATTAATCGCCATCGTTCGTCCTCTATAACGATAAAAAACGAGATGACACAAAAAATAAAAAGACAACATAATCACAATAATGTTAAACATTCGGTATTTGTCAGCAAAGCTGTAAAACAAATGAGACAAGAAGTACATAACGACTTCTCAAAACTAATCACCCAAATATATATAATGACTTCGTATCAGAATATGTAGATTGAATATTTAGATTATCTTTTTTTTGATCATATGTTTACAGACAAACAAATGGTACTGCTGAATCAATACCGATATTTGGTATACATAGATCAACTTTCTAACGCAATAGATTAACTGTCTTACCAAAACATCCGATATCTTTGCAAGACTTGGCTGTACCGAATAATTTTAGAAAAAATAACTTTACGACGAATCGATGTTATTTTGTAATCAGATACACGTGAAAAGTTTTTAATTCACATATATATTTTATGTATACATATCACACATAAAAATATTTCAATTCTCATAAAAACTATTAAATAATCATGTGAATGATTAAATAGCTATGGCAAATTTAATTAGCTACTAAATCTTTAGATTGCTGTGAAAGAATTAGATTGCCATGTGGATGATTGAATAGCTGTGTAAATCATTAAATAGCTATGGCAAATTTAAATAGCTACAAGATCTTTAGATTGCTATGAAAGAATTAGATTGCCATATGAATGATTCAATAGCTATGTAAATCATTAAATAGCTATGGCAAATTTAAACAGCTACAAAATCTTTAAATAGTTGTAATAGCATTAAATAGTCAAGTAAAAGTTTAAATAGCTATGTAAATCATTAAATAGCTATGGAAAGTTTAAATAGTCATAAGATCTTCAGATAACTGATATAGATTGAGATAGCCATGTGAATGACAAAATAGCTGTGTAAATCATCCAATAGCTACGGCCAGTTTAAACAGCTGCTAGATCTTTAGATAGCTGTGATAGAATTAAATAGCTATAACGATGATCAATAGTTAGACAAGTAAATGATTCAACAAATTCGTTTTCCAAGTGATTTAGTGCTAATTATATATAGAAAAAAATTGTATTTCTTTTGAAAATGAGCCGGTTAGCGCATAACCAGCAAATAAAAGGAAGAAAATAAAACGTATAGATGTCATCAAAGAACACTGTTTATAGATGTTTTATGAAAGATATATCGCTCTATCAATTAAGATGAACTTTTTTATTAAAATAATATAACTCTTTGATGTAATAGAAGCAAGATGAATAAAAAAAGAGTCGAATATTGATAGCGCATAAATTATAATTTCTATCAATAATAAAATAATAAGTGGATTTTTCGAAAGAAATTAAATTTGACCTAAAAAAATATTCATATATAAATCTGGTGCTGTCACTGCACTTCTATCATAAATTTCTCAGTTCTAATTTCCTATAAAATCGTATTACCAATGGATATTAATATAAATATCGAAGATATCGACAATATAAACACCAGAAAATTACATATGCTTACCTCAACAACAGATTTTTTGTAGGCATGACCATTCATTCAGATGAATGGCGAGCGTATACAGGTTTAGGAAACAATCCCGATTTTACACATAAAACAGTTAACCACTTCCTTCATTTCGTTGATCCCGTAACTCATACTCACACCCAAAATATAGAAAACATCTGGATGCGTTTAAAACGTAAACAAAAAAAACAAAATGGAATTCAAAGATCCTTATTACCAACATGTTTAGAAGAATTCGTTTGGCGTTAGGATTTCGGCGATAAACCGTTAAAAAATTTAATTTTACAAATTTCTGAAAATTATCCTCTTCAATAATTGTATTTTTTTTTCTTAATAAATGTCTTTCGTTCTTATCTAACATCTATATGTTTTATTTTCTTCCTTTTACTTGCTGGTTATGCGCTTACCAATAGATTTTTTTTCTCGTTCTGTTCATATATATATCATTGATGGTGTGACTAAAGCGCAGGAGTACCCCTATTTTTTCCTTAAATATCGATTTTGTTTTTGGAAAAGGAGAAGAGACACATCCAAGACAAAATAAAGTCGAAGTAGAGCAACGATGATCAATGGTAATTATATCATACAAGAGTAAAACTAATGTAGAGAAAAAAAAGTGAATAAAAAGAAAATTTTGCTTCCAGCAATCGATAAGGATGAAGAGCAAATATTTCAGAAATTTGACAGTCAAGAAAGACATCGGAAATAAGTTTCATTGAAAAATTTTACAATTTTTCGGTTATAATAATATCATTTAAAAGCAGAGCTGCAGAATCTGCCGTAAAAAGGAAAAATTTCCCTGAATGGGGAAATCTTTCAAAGAATTTTGTCAGAGCTAATAGTTTCCAAAAACTTCGCCAAACGCAATAATTTCTCGAAAAACCGTCTTTGGACGCAATAGTTTTCCAAAAATTTTCCCTAACGCGCGTTCGCGCACAGGGGTAGATTCTGCACCTCTGTTTAAAAGATGCAATTTATTTTACTATCAAATTTCAGATTCTATTAGATTGAACCAAAAGAATGACTAACTAAGCAATACAATACATGCAAAAGAATAATGTGTTTTGTGTTCTTGTGAACCTTTGACGAGAACTTGCCCGATTGAAAAAAATTATTTTAAGCCTGAAAAAGAAATCGACGTAACTAAATCATACTCTAGATACATAAATATAGAATATTAGATGTAAAATAAATGTTTTTATTCATCAAAAGAAGTTCTTGTTCATCAAAAAAAAACAATTTTCGTTGGCAAAAAAAATTTTGTTTGTTAAAAAAAATTTTTTCACCAAAAAAAAAATGTTTTTGATTTAAAAACCCATTGGTTGTCTTCCTTTTGGACCTAAAAAAACAAGACAAAAGAAATAAGCATAGTTTTAATAATTTTACTTATCGACATACTTCATTATAAAAGCTATCGTTCCACAATATATGAATACGAAAATAAAACCTATTAGAATTGCCCAAGGAATTGGATTTTTATAGACATGAATGTAAAGAAAATGAAAAGGTCGAGTTAAACATAAAAATATTAAAGCACCAATCTAAATAAAATAAAAATCAATTTTAAAAAGTTTTAGATAAATTATTTATCCGTTTATATAATGGTACATTACTATCACCCATTTTACTTGGTGGAACCTAAACCTAAATATAAAATTATTTAAAAATTAATCGTATATTTATTTACCTTTGGTGCTTTTGCAGCATCTTGACGAGATTTTAACATTGAGGAATAAGATGTTGTTTATGGTCCATAAGATGAACCCTAATAAAATGCAGTTTATTTCAAAAATATGTAAGATAGATATA
The DNA here is from genome assembly GCA_905250125.1 of Rotaria sordida. NCBI lineage: Eukaryota > Metazoa > Rotifera > Eurotatoria > Philodinida > Philodinidae > Rotaria > Rotaria sordida. The sequence goes on along the minus strand of CAJNOL010005681.1, from coordinate 3,616 downwards.
TTTACTCCACTCGATTTTCGTTTTTGATAATATCGTACTGGAATTTTACCATCATCAGTTGATTGTGTAGATGTCTAAATAAAAAATGAAATTTATTTTACAAATATTTGACATATATATTTACTGGATAAGACGAACGAATATTTTCTTGTGGTGAATCAGTTTGTTCCAAATCCATCTAAAAAAAGCAAAGTTCTAATATATTTCTAAACAAGTATGCTAAGAGTCGATGATATGATAAAAGGAAGAGAGAAGAATGGATTAAATCCATGATGTTACTAAAGACAACAAATGAATGAAATGATTAACTATATCTGAAATAAAAGAAATTGGAAAAAAAGAAAAGAACGAATGAAAATTGATGCTATTTTTCCTCTTTAAACATTAAAATATTTTATTTAATTGGTCAAAACATCGATAGAAAACTAACAGCTTTATTTTATTTACTACTATCGTTATTTTCTTTTGTTTGTTTATGCCTTATTGAGAAGATTAATGCCCTAGGGCCTATTAAGACAAACGAACTATCGTTATTTTCTTGATATGATTACTACTAAAACTAATTTCAAGGACAAAATTCATATGATATAAAATTGACTTATCAAAACTGGGATCAGAATCAATTAAATAATTAGCCACTGTAACAATAATTACAGGTGCAACAGTATTTCTTTCGACAGGACGTCGACTATCATATATCTGATTATACATAAAAGCACGCATAGACCATTGATAAATTTAACAGAATGATATTTTCTTTAATAAATCAATCTACTGAATCTTCTTTCGCGAATATATATTGCATAATTCAACTCATATGGGTTAAAAACATGGAATCAATTCTCAACTAAATATATTCAGATCTTTTTTTTTAATAATAAAAAATTTTACTTTAATACCATCGAATCAATTCCATTTTGATTTAAAAAGTAAATCTTTATCTTAATATTTGTAAGATAGTTCATTAGTGTGCCAAGAGATACGCCAATGTAACATGCGATCACCAGCATGGGACATCATCCTTACGCTATTTTACTCTTACTCCATATCATCATTGTATAATGTCAACCTTGTATCCTTACATAGTACTGTTCATAGTGTTCAATACTTGTTAATTCTCAATGCTATTGTAATCGTTACGTTATACAGTGTTCATTTTTAATACTATTGTAATTGTTCCGTTATACACTGTCCTTTGTCAACGCTTGTACAATCGTTGTATTACATCCTGTATATATTCACATTGCTCTCTATCCTCGAGAAGGTGAAGGAGAAAGAGGAAAGAGAAGAGTGAAGAATATAGCAGTTGATGAAAGTGAACAGTGAGAGTAAGATTGAACAACGATATATACAAGTGTGAGGGACATACATAGTGGTGTATACCTTTGTATGTTAAAGAAGAGTGGTATTGTTGAAATACAAGAGCAAGTGATAGCGACAAGTAACGAAAGTGTGAAGGAATCAACAGAAGCCAAGGCAAAGTCAAGAGCTTAGTAACTTCAATTATTATTCTTATTCATCCATTCCTCATCATCACATATTTTTCGTTACAACTTAATGGTATCAATAATCGAAACTACGATTAGGCGATTATCTAATTCAATAGTAACGATTTGTTTCTTAACGTTTATATTCAGATTATATTTATTAATGTAGTCCATTCCTATGATCATATCTTTACATAAGTATTCAGCAATATGCACATCAATATTTGTAATAAAAGTATCAAATTGAATAGATAGATTGACCAAACCAAGAACATGGAAAGGTGCAACATCATCGGCTAATAAAAAAGAATACGGTCGCTTTAGTATGGCATTCTTAGGTATTACATGATGTAAAATTCTATTATTAATGAATGTTTTGGTTTCTCCGGTATCGACTAAAATTTTTATTTTATGATTATTTACTAAAGCATTGCTAAAAATTAGACTTGATTTTGATGAATTTCTCATTTGCTTTCTGGAGTCAACACCATCTGTCGCTGACTCCGCTAGTGAAAACTTGAACAAGACGAAGCGTCATGCCCAAATTGATTGCAAATCTGACATACAACAGACGAATCGGAACTATTGATATTATCGCTCTGAGTTGATGAATTAGATGGAAATACTGCATTGACTGAACGTGAATTCGATTTAGCATTATGTTTAGAACTATTTTGAAACTGGTGTGTACGGTTTTGTTTTCGATTATTATTATTACTACTTTTATTATTAGTTGATGGATTAAACTGATTTGAATGCGAGTACTAATACGGATAATAATTTTGTGTTTTATCGAATTTAGATGAACGAGAAGGATGATAGGTAAATGATGTTGAAACGGCATTATTTCAGAAATTTCTTCGTAACGATGGAGTATAGTGATAATCAGAATTGTTGTAACGAGTCGATGGAAAAAAACTCGAAGAACTCGTATGTATATTACTATTAACCGGGTTCGAACTACGATGAGTACTTGTATCGATTTGAAGATTAGAAAGTTGTAGCAGTTCTTCAACTTCCTTTGCGAATTCGAGAAATTCTACAGTCGATTTTGGCTTTCGCTTACGTACTTCAAGTTGTATACTAGGTTTTACTTTATTCAATAAATTTTTGAGCTTTGTCGACTCACTCATACTGGAATCAGCAGCATTACATAGTTTTAAAACTTCGTTATACAAGTTACGAATTGACTGATTTTCACCTTGTGTATAAGACTCGAGAGTTTTGAAGGCTAATTCTTCAAAAAATGAATATGTAAATACTTTTTAAATTTCTTGAACAAAAATACCCCAAGTAATTAATGCAGATTTATTGTTTTTAAACCACCGAAGTGCATCTCCACGTAGAGAATACGAAATCAAATCTAGTCGATGAAAATCAGGCACATGTGCAATTTGCATCAGATGCTCAATTTCACCCACCCATTTCATCACATTGTCCTTAGTACCTCGAAAAATTTTCGGATTTTTAATAAAATCTGATACAATTGCTTTACACAAATCAGGTATAACTGAATCTAATGGTAAAGTATCGTTAGACGAATTTTTTAGAGTTGATTTAAGATCTGACACATCACCATTTACGTTGGTGGTGTCATTACCAGTGGTATTATTAGAACGAGAAACGCATGACTGTGATATTTGACTAGAATCAGTCGAACTAGCAGCATTCGATTTAAGTTCAGTAATTGATTTATTGATCCCATGTAAAAATGATCGTTAAATTGACGATTTAACGAAAATTAACGTTACCTTTTTGTCCGTAAAAACGCGTTAAAAATCGGCGTCTTAACGAACTTTCATGCGTTTTTCTCCGTTTTTCAGATGTTAACGTCGAATAACCCATGAAAGTTCGTTAAAACGCCGATTTTTAACGCGTTTTTACGGACAAAAAGGTAACGTTAATTGTCGTTAAATCGTCAATTTAACGATCATTTTTACATGGGATAGATATAGCATTTTTCGCAGATTCAGGTATATGATGAACATAACTAGGTTTTGAGGTACTAGATACTGAAGGAATCGTATCAAAATTCGTTAACAAAAATTCATAAAAATCGTCAAAAGATGTAATAGATCGACGATTTCTTATATATTTACGTTTAGCTTCACCCTGAACAAGAAGAGGTA
>CAJNOL010005680.1:0-10947 GCA_905250125.1 Rotaria sordida | reverse complement strand
CAATACTCAACTTTTTGTTGAGAAGTGAGAACAATAGATGAACAGAAGTATCTATGTCGGTGTCAAACATAAATTTGCGGACAATGAAAATTTTAAAAATGTTATTCTTGCCTTATTACACGTTCATTTATAAAGATGGTTAGATATCGATTAAAAACATCAGAAAAATAAAATAGTGAGAAAAAGGTGATATAATAAAAAAGAGTTTTATGTATTTTTCTGTTACGATGATGGAAGAGTAGGATTCAGAAGAATTGAATGTCGTTCGGCAAGTAATGAAGTTGAACGATTAGAATTGGTTTGCTTTGAGGTCTATTTCTATTGCTAAAATAGAGTTTTGAGGAATATTTTATTGAAGAATCGATGATGGTCTATATTTGTAGTTTTCACGTAATCGTTAATGACACATACTCTTAGAGTGAACACCGGACATCTAAAAAAGAAAGATAGCATATAAGTCGTTAAAAAATTTGATCTTCGTTTCATTCACTGTAATAATTTTTAGATGGATAGTATGGAGAAGTGAAATGTATTAGCATAAAGTGCTTGTGTTGTCGATTCCTATTGCAGGCCTTGCAACGATCCTTTGTTCCTCTTTTTTTCCTCCTTTTCTTGAAGCGTCCTTATTTTGTCCTTCTTTTGTCGTAAAATCCTTCTTTTTCAATTTTTGATAGAAGTGAAATTTTAAAACAAGATAAACACACGATGGCGGTACATCCCTGAACAAAAGTCTTTCTCATCCCTTCCCGCTCGGATCTCAGTCACCATAAAGACTAGAAGTCTGAGAATTTGTATACACATACTCCACCAGAAATGTATGCCAGAGGCATCATCTGCACCTCGATTACTTGAAAGAAAAAGCAGTTAGAATGTGTGATGTTGACTTTTGCTCTGACCTTGGCAACCTAAAAAATGGCTGCTTGTTAAGGTTTACTCTGTTTCTTATAAAATACGTGATTAATTCGGAATATTTGTATATGAAACGAAAGCCTAGTCTACTACCTTTCTTCACTTAAAAGATAAGTTCATCTACCAGAATAATAAAGTCTTCAGCACTTCGACACTAATGTAATGGCTACCAATGTGTCATTTCTCTCCAATATAATATATTGTTCTGAAACTTTCAGAAAGTAATAGTATGCTATAGAGCAGGGCTGCCAACTGTACCCCATTTGGGGGTACAGTACCCCATTTCGTTCTTTTGTACCCCTGAAAATGTTGTACCCCAGGGGTACGTATTTTGTACCCCATTTCGGTTTTTAAATCTGCATTGCTATTAACTAATCATCTGATGAAAAAAATCAATATCTTGTAAAGACCTCTATAGTAAAAAGTATTGGTAAACAACTGACTAATACAAAGTGGCGTCTATTTTGTTTAATCTAATCTTGAATCATTCTATTTTAAATACTATTTTCGAGTAGACAATGAAATAAATTTCAAGGAATTTATATTTTGTTGTTCATTATTCTTTTGTTACTTTTTTCTATCATACTAAAAAAGGCATTTTGAACTTTGTATCAAAAAGAAATTCAATTTTAGATTTTGTATTTGATAAATGGGATAATATCTTCAGTATGGAATTGAACAAAAATGATGACATTGAAATCTCGGATGATTCACCTTCAGAGACAGAAGCAGCAGCAACAGAAACTGTTGAAACACATTCGTCTTATTCAAACAAATTAATTACTAATACTAAAAACGAAAAAAGAAATTCAACGTCAAAAAGACGTTGCACTTTCAACCAAAACTGGTTGAAAGATTCTAAATATGCACCATTTCTCAAGGAATGTCGAACTAATAAACACCTTGCTCATTGTTCTGTTTGTAAATCAAATTTTTCTATTGCTAATGGTGGTACCTATTTGATTAATCGTCATATGGAACAAGATAATCATAAACGATTAGCTGAAACTCAAGAAAAAGAAAATTGTAAAACTAATCTGAAATACATTTTTTTAAATAACTTGTTTTTGTTTTATTATTAAGCACGATCAATACGTGATTTTATTGTTCCATCATCTGCATTAACTAAATTAACTGCAGCTGAACTTAGTCTTGTGTACCACGGCGTCCGTCATGGATACAGTTACATTAGTCAATCATGTACTTTTGATCTATTAAAAAAAATTTTCGGTGAATCTTATATAGGACAGAATATTTGCTGCGGTAAAACAAAAGCTCGTGAATTATCTGTAAATGTTCTTGGTGAGCTACTTCGATTTATACTATTTCTAGAAAAATACTATCTGATAAAAAATACGAAAAAAAATATTTGATTCAATATTTATGTTTAGAAAACATTGATGTTTGATATTAACTTTTTTAAATAAAATATAATATAATTTTAGCTCCATATTTTACTTCTAAAATTATACAACAAGTTCATAAATCGTGCTTTTATTCTTTGTCATTTGATGGTTCTAACAAAGGGAACATAAAGATGTTTCCGTTTATTATTAATTACTTTACGATCGAGTCTGGTATTGTAAGATCTGTTCTCGAAGTTGTAGAACAGCCATTTGAATCAGCTGAAGCTATTGTTAAAACAATTCATCATGTATTAAAAAAACATAATCTTGATATTGAAAAATTAACATCTATTGGAGCTGATAATATTAATACAAATTATGGTCGATATCATTCAGTTTTTAGTATTATGAAGCTTGAGATTTTAAATTTGTTTAAAGGTAATAGTAGCAGTATAAATTTAAAAAACAAATGCTAAAAATATTTTCTTTTTTTTTCTTAGGAAATTGTTTTTGTCATATTTTATCTAATTCAGTCAAAACGTCTCATCATTATTTACCTGTTGATGTTGAGTCATATTTATCTCAGTTATATAGTCACTTTAGTTCATCATCAAAACGTGTGGCTGAATTAAAAGAATATTTTGAGTTTGTCGAAGAAGATTATCTAGTAAGTATTTCCAACTCTTTACATTTTAATATAAATATAATACTATCATCTTTTTAGCGTTTGCTTCAACACATAAAAATTCGGTGGCTTAGTTTGTACAACTCAATTGATCGTTTGCTAAAAGTCTATGATCCTTTATCATCATATTTTTTTGAAAATGATAAAGAAAATGAAGATCAAACAACATATCCACAGATTATCATCAATTTTTTTTCATCGACTGTGTCCAAATGTACATTACATTTTTTACATCAAGTATTATTTGATATTCAACTAAAAAATTTAGAATTACAACAATATTCTACATCATTTGCTGATTTACATAGAATTATTACTAGTTTATTGAAAAAACTCAACGATCGTCTTGAACAGAAGTATTTTGGCCATCACACCAGATCAATATTGAATTCAATGTCAAAAGACGACCAAGAAAAAACAATTTCATCATTTACACAATATTTATCAAACGTTATTAAATACATAAATAAATATTATGAAGAACATTCATTATTAGCTGAAACTTTATCTATTTTTGGTATGTTTTTTTACCATTAACAACGAATAAATAAAAAATTTCTTTGATTTTAGGAATAATTGAAATTGATCAAATAAAATTTGATCAAATTGAACGTTGTGTGAACATTCTTAAACTTGAACTTGATCATGATCAGTTGTTTGAAGAAATGATCAATTTACAAACAACGTTCAAAAAGGTTACTTCGTATCGTGAACCACTCTATGTTCAAATACAAAAACATGTTGGTAATAACAATTTTATTTTTGATGATACTGAAGAAACACATGAAGAAGAAACATTAATTCATAAAACAACAACATCGAATAATGAATATAATCATCCGAAAATTCGTCCTGATCAACTTTGGGCTTACCGTATTTCAAAAACAACACCAAATTGTCAAGAAATAATAAAATTACTTTCTTTTGTATATTCAATTCCATGTTCTAATGCTTTTACTGAAGGTGTATTTAATCATATGAAGCTCGCATGGACACCTAGTCGAAATTCAATGAATGTTGAAACTGTTGCTGCTGAATTACAGATAAGATTAAATTGTAAATTGAAATGTTATGATTTTTTTTCATTTGTACAAACTGAATCCGACTTGATCAAATGTGCTCGAGGCACACAAAAATATAGCTTTAAAAAAAAAGCTTGTTCTACTTGATTGTATATTAAATATGTATTAATGTACATTACATTGTGCAATTATGTTTTTGTTCTTATTATTTGTCTTGTTTTCAATTTTGAACTTATGCATTAACTATTATAATATTTTATAAGAGAAAATAACTAATAAAGCTATTTCAAGTGTCAAATTGTGAAATATTGTGTTGTTTTCTATAAAAAAGCTTGATTTCATTGATTTTCCCAATTCAATTTACTATTCTAGAAGATAGATAATGTACCCCATTCATGTACCCCGATCGAAATATGGATGTACCCCAAATATACCCCATTTAGATTTTTATAAACCCCATTTCAAAAAAAAAAGTTGGCAGCCCTGCTATAGAGAAAGCTTCTCTAAATGTTTTAGATCAATTTATTGACCTACCACTGAGTTATGAATCTTGAAAGGAAAATATATAAGTTTTTGATAAACCGATGGTTATAGTAAAATGAATATGGATGATGAACGAGTTGGCAAACTTCTACTAAATTTGTGTGACAGATAGCTAGAGCATAGTGTCACATAATGGTAGGTCTGCTGACGTGAAATGCCCTTCCCTTCCAAAGCTATGAAGTTCAAAGCAAAAGTTGCGATCATCCATCATAACTGTGTTTTCTTTTGAGAAATCGGGGTGCGGGTGATGCTACTGACATACATTCTTGATGAAGTATATGCACACAAATTTTGAGACATCTAGCCCTTATGGTAACTGAGATTCGAGGGGGGAAACCCTTTTGTCTAGGAGTGTACTCAGATTGTCCCCCATCATTGACATGATATTGAAAGAACTGCAGAGATTGTGTACTTTAGCTAAATTCAGGAAAAATTCGGTCTACATAGCATAAAAATATCTTGCAGAGCCTCAACACGTGTACTACTCACATTCCGATTTCGACTCATGTTAAATAATGGTTTCTGCGATTTCCATGCAGAAAGAAGTGGTGTCGGATTTTCCGCTTCCATTCGCATGTGCCATTAGAAATTAATAAGCACATCATTTCTTAGTCCTATAGTGGTGACAAAAAGTCTGAGGACAACCTATTTTTTAATTTTTTCTATAATATTAAGCACCTAGCTCAAATCAAAATAGTGGTTCTAATAGCCACTGACTTTTTTCTATCTAATGCGTTCTATACCAAGTTTCATCGGTGAACTATTGCGACAAGGTTTCTCAAAAGTTGGATATAGCAGTTTTCAGTTCATATAAGACTTTGTTGGAGCTATTTTTAACAGTACTATGTGAAAGAGCATAAATTTTTGAACAAAATGAGAGGTCGTCGCATTTTCTACGACTTTTCCATAAAAGGTCACAAGCATTACAAACGAAAAGAAATAAAAAGGCGTCTTTTAGTAGTTTTTTGATAGACTTCGCTTTTTTCCCGTTTTTTGTGATGCTTGTAACATTTTATGGAGAGATTGTAGAGAATGCGGCGACCTCTCATTTCACCCAGAATTTTCTGCTCTTTTATATGGCACTGTGAAAAATAGCTCCAATCGAGTCTTCTGTGACCTGAAAATTGTTGGGTTCGACGTTTTAGAAATCTGGCTATTGTGAGTTATCTATGAAATCTCGGTATAGAGTGTATTTGATATAGCACTTCATTAACTATTAAAGTCACTATTTGGATTTGGACTAGATGCTTAACATTAAAGCAAAAAATCCAAAATATGTTGTTGCTAAACTTTTTGGCAATAGTATAGTCTCTTAAATTCTCGGATTGTTTTTATCTTCGTCTGCAAACTCGTTTGAGAAAAATCACGCTCCTCATTGACAGTCTTTTACAACGAAGACGAGATTTATTGTAAAATGAAAATAAAATTCGAAAATTCAAAAACACGAAGGATATACTTTCGAAAATTTCAGGAAGTGTTTGTTTAAGTAAATAAAAGAAGAATCGGGTTTTCTAGAGCTATACATTCAGTTTTCGATGAAAGATTACCGCTATTATAAATCTATATTTCCACGATTGACCTTGATTCCGCTCATCTTTATGTCTCATATCCTGTTCACCTGCAGATTTTATCATTTACGAATATGTGTGATACCAGCAAAGTGAAGCATCACATTTGATCTGACAAAAACTATCAAGAGTAATTAAAGTAATTGATATAGCAAAATATATTTGTTCTTAATTACTGGAATGCAACAGGTCACCTTTTATTATTCTCTTCTCTTCTCATATGTTATTGATCGATTTGAGCTCTTGAAGAGTGGCCAAATCATGAATTCGAAATGAGTTTCTTTTTCGGGCTCTAATACCATCTTTTATTAGTAGGCGTCTTTTTTTTACAGTTTTCTCTTTTCATAAGCAGTGCTTCAATGGAAATTTCTTCTTTTCTTGTACCACGGCGCTTCGATCCCTGCTATTGCTTTTGTTTAATTTAAAAACTGTTTCATGGTCTGGGCTATTTTATTATATAAGTATTTTCTCTGATAGTATTAATCGTACAGATTAGAATGGAATTATTGTAATAATAAGTCGTAATAAAATTTTGGTTATTCTTTACGTGAAGGGAAAGAGAGAAATAATTGATGGGCATCATATTATTTTTAGAAGACTTATTTCAATGGTCACTTATATTTGACTATGTACGACATTCGAATGAGATTGTTTGAAGATTTTGTTTTTGGGAGACTAGATTGATTGCAAACATTGAATATTCAATATTGACTATTATTTCAATACTATCATATCCGTCATATATTGTTTCTCTTATTCTTTTCGAATGTAATTCTAATCAATGAACATGCCATTATCTGAATTATCGTTGTTTCTATTCACTTATTTTCACATACTTTTCGAAGAGATTCACAGACAAAAAATCTATAATAAGAATTATTCTCATGTAATATAGGCTTTTTAAAACTCTTTTGCAAAATATGATGCATTTATTTACTGAAATTGCAAATCATTTCTAAGTAATTCTCTCTCGTTTTTTTTTTGATTACTTGAAATTAATTAGTAATTATTTCTCTAGAAGTCGGTGTCTCTCTCTCTCTACAGATGGATCCATATAGAATTCATATTTGTATTAGTAACATATTCATTCATTAATATAAATAATAATGAATGTACTGCCATGATAATATTTGTATCATAACTAATAAAATGTAAAGACATTCAATCGGATTCCAATGTTTAATTTATACTTTATGTCATAATAGTTTAGTACTCGTAAACTTGATTTGAGTTGTAAAATCTTCTTTAATTTTGAAACTATTTCATATTTAATAATACATTCACAAACTATTTGTGTTAATCCTTTGACGCCCGGCTTTTTTTTAACGGAAATCCAAATTTTGATAAGAGATGTTTAAACATGATTTTTATTTATTTTTTGAAAGAAATTATAGTTCTGTGTCGCAAACATTAGTAATTCATTTTTGTCAGATAGTTTTTATAAAAGAATCATCAATACATAAAGATTCATTGCAGTCAGAATACATATATCTTGTGTCACGTCAAATATAATGAGATGTGCAAACCACGCATTTTCTTTGAAGCTGTTTCGATTGCGATGTTTGTGGAATAAGTGAAGGAAAATGTTGAGCAGATACAATATGTGAAAAATATACCAATAGTAAGGTCACATATTGTAAAGGTTAGTATTTATTTAAGCAATAAAAATAATGGAATGAGCAATAATTAACATACGATTTAGCAATAATTTGTAAGCAGTAAAAAAAAACTTTATTGAGCAATTTTATATTATTAAATGGACAATAATTAATTCATTAAATAGCAATAATAATTTCATATTTTAGTAATAAATAAAAGAAAAATTGCATTATTTTTAGTTACAATCGAAAATTTAAAAAAAAACGAAAAATATAGTATATTATTGGGTCAATAAAGCTTTTTTTGCCGAGGTGGTCTCCCTCTGTTTCTTACGTATTTCTATAAATAAATGTGTTAAATCTGTAATATGATCTCGTATATATGATGTTCATTTTCGAAAAATAAAGTCCTCCCTGTTATCACATACATGTAGACCTGTATCTGAGATAACAGAATATACCAGGAATAGATATGATACGAATAGAATATATCTGAATGATCACTTGAAAGAACGAAATGAACAATCGAAGAGAAAGCAATATGGGAATGGATCTGACAGTAGGGATCTGCACTAGGTTTTCTGACTTCGATCAGAGAATTTTGAGCCATTCTATTTTTTGGAATACTGAACTGTTTTTCGAATACACATCTGTGGAGCAATGTTTCCACTTTCATACAATGTGATTATAACTGTACAAAAGACATTCAGAGTTGAAGGATTTTAAATAAAAATGTTGGATTTCATACTTGAACTCTATCAGATCTGAATGTATGGACTCAGACGTTTTTTGTTTACAAAACCTTCAGCTTTGAATGGTTGTTGTACAATTCCAATTGCATAGTCTGAAAGAGTAAATATTAATCTACAAAATTTGTATTTGAATAATCATTCACTATTCGAGATGATAGAATGATTCCTTTGGTTGGATTCAGAAAAACCAGTACGACTAACCTGACAAAAGAGAAAGAGAATGAAAGGTGTAGATTCATATGTAGGGAAAGAAAGAGACCGAAAATATAATGTATAGTATAACACAACTCTGTCTTAAAGCGCATCTTTGGAATGTAGCATAACAAAATGAATCCACAGTGCCCCTCTTTATATAAAATTTACCTTTAATTTAAGTAAATTATTGCTGATTCAGCATATTTATTGCTCATTCAATATAGTTATCGCTTATTGAATATAATTATTGCTCATTTCAATTATTTTATTGCTCAATTAAATATAAGTCTATTGTAAATATATATGAACGTACAGAACGGAAAGAAAACTGTGATGTATACTATCGATATATAGAACAACTAAAGAGAATGTATGACGAGCATAGGGACTATAGATTCCTAGCATGATGTCACGGTCCTAGTTCATGACCTAACAGATAGAAAGCTTTTCCAAATAATCAAAGAATATGCCAGTAGCATCTTTGTTCAATAATTACATTCAGACGTATTTATACATCACCGATATTCTAAGCCAAATACTAGGACGTATATATATGTTGCCGAGCATCGAAGGGTTAAAGACTACTTCCGTATAGACCAATTCAGTTTTAAATATAGTTTAACGTAAAGCAAATATTTGGCTTCTGAATTTCCATACATATCAAAGTTGAAACATGAATTCAACTTTCAAATTTTATACTACTGGATGTTTCCTGTAGTACTTTCCGATCATGCAGTGTATATAATTATTTTTGAAATTGTCTTAGTGTAGTTATAGCAACACAATGATTCTATTTTATTTTAGTTCTATAACCCTTACATACCATTTATGTAATGCAATAATTCGAAAACGATAATTACTCCGTAAATAAACAAGCAACGGGAAATGATTCATAGTCTTGAAAACCTTTGTACTTACTCACCAAAAATCAAACAAGAATTCTGATGGTCTGTGCATAGAGGAAAATTTTCCTTACTAAGTGTTTCATGCAATCTTATTGAAAGAAATTCAAGAAACAACAATAATTTGTGTTTCGTTTTCAAGATTTTAATTATACGGACAAGAACGATTTACATTTGTCGTCTTTGTCTATCAAGTCGAAGTTCTAATCATCCCATATTTTTGAATGAAAATTGAATAGTATTTAAAGATCTCACTTACCTATATCTATTGAATTCCTTGAATTGCCAATTTCTGGATTGTAGGTACATGTTCTCAGGGGTCAGATTAAATCAACATGAACGTTCAAAACATGTGACCTTAGTAAAAAAAATAAGATCGATATTGACGAAGCATAAAATTTTCCACAAGCCTTATTAAGCAGATTTTTTGACTTGTCTACCAGTCACCCATTGTTATTATTCAATAAACACATTCAAGATGCTGAATCTTATATGAAACAGAATTAACGATCAGAATGTGCAGAATGTCACTGATGTGATACAAACTAAAGGCAACAAGAATGTTGTTGTTTTCAGTTTACGAACCGCATGATGCGTAGTGTGCGATATATTATCATTCTTGAAAGTGTTTTTACTTTGCCATAGTCTATATCAATATCAAATATATAATCGAGATAAGAGTAGATTCTATTACCACGATACAGTTTAGACATGATTGATCGGGTCAATTCACTTATATACAGTAGTTTTTAGTAATAAACTCTTTTTTAGCCTGTAACATAAACATCGAATACAAAATTTCTTGTATGAATTTCTGCATAATCATGAAAAACATTCTAGGCACATGTAAACGAGTTTTTACTGCAAGTGACGATATGTAGACGCAACTCATAATAGAATGCGTTTTCTGAAATAAAGACATTCAAATTAGCTGTAAAATGTGTCTAGAGGTAAATAATTTCATCTTTCTCTCTGTCGTGTGCGGCGTTTAATACTCTTAGCTTTCAATTAAGTCTCTGGATGCAGTTCGATTTTCCTGATTATACTACTAAGATATATCTACATGAATTGACTGAATTTTTGATTCACAATAATACATTTAATAATTTCGTTTAGTTAAATCATTCTCAGAATTGGGTGTGGGTATGAGTGTTAGTGAATGACAGAACTACTATAAACACCCATACCCACACCTAATTGAGTTTAACGTGTGACAATTCTCACATCAAAGATGCTTTCTTATACGCTCAGCGTCAGCAGTACAACCATAAAAGATGTGAACAATATTTGTTTTTGCATCCTGTTGTCCAATAGGGGATCCAGAAATTTTATGAATGGGGGCGATTTTGTCCAGAAGTCGAGTTTTCAACTTCGTTCAAGGCACCAAGGGCTCATTTTTGGGCCTTTTCTACTGGAAAAAATTGAAA
>CAJNOL010005679.1:0-10956 GCA_905250125.1 Rotaria sordida | reverse complement strand
TTTTTTTGTAATCCAATGGAATTTATTTTAATGAGTAGAAGAATTCAACTAGAACAATAACCTTGTTCATAGGTGTATAGATACATATAACAATGAGTTTGAATACACAGACAAAACAAAAAGAAATCGATAAGTGTTTAATAACATATCAGATGGACAACAAACAAAAAAAACACAACATTTTTAATTGGTTTTAGTTATTCATATTTCTTATTTAAATTGGTTGAATCTTAAAGTGTAAACCAATAAGTGAAAAAACAAAACATTTTAAATCTTGAACCAAATAATAAAAACAACGTAAACCATCGGGATCACGACTATTATTTATATCAATTAATGAACCAATTTTTGCTGTTGTAAATGAAATATGTTCATCACCAAGTACGATTTCAAGTTCTTGACGACCAGTACGATCTTGTGGTGGCCTGAACAAAAAAAAAACCATATTTATAGAAGAAACTTTTCAACAAAACTAAACACAGACAAAAAAACGAAGGACAACTTTTCTGAATTATAAAAATTATACCATCAATATAAGCTATTCATGTTTATATTAATTTTATTTCGAGTCATAAATTCTATTATTAACTTGATACTTTATCTTAATAGATTAGAAAACTTTTCCAAAAAAATTTGTTTTTTGTTTTTATACATACCAAACAGCATCATCTTCTTTCATAATATCAGATTCATTAACAATTCTTTTAAGTTCTTCAATAACAGCTCGATTAACATAAACTTCTTTTCTAATTAATGTATCTTTTTTATAATTTGAATTATTTGCATAACGTAATTTTCCATCAGGACGAAATTCAAATTCAAGAAATTCATGTCCAAATTTACCTTTATGACCTACATAATATCGTAAATAGAAATCATCATTTGATTCACTCATAATTTTATTATCGATCTAAAATCAATGAATTCTTACTGAAATAGAAATAACAAAAATGAATACTAAACATAATGATTCATCATCTCTTCTTTATGTTATCTAGAAACCAATCAAGTCAATTTGTCCAATATCCAAATAATGTAAATTTATTATTTAAATAAAAGTGTATCGTCAAGTTTTTGCTCATATGAAGTATAAAGAGCTAATATTTGAGTTTTTGTCCATTGAAATGAACTTGGATACTAGTGACATCTGTAAGGATAGAGCAAATTCGAAAGTGTATTGATTAGCTTCATTGTAAGAATTTCATTGCTGTAGCTATACTGAACTAGAACTGCTGTTACTAAGCCATACGATTCCATGGAATCTCAGAGTGTTGCATTTGGAGACACGGAACTGTCGAGCCAATTGATATATTTTTGCAATGTCTTTGAAAAAAGCAGTCGCAACCGGGATTGATATCTCTGTCTGAGAGTTCCTGTTTTTGATTTAAACTTTCTTTCGATCGTACCTACATTTTTAGAAACAATAATACCAAAACTAACAATATTGATATTAATAGCAATCATAATTCTTTTTTTTTTGTATTAGCATACAGAAAAATGATTACAATATCAAAAGATTATGGATATCCATTGAAAGATTGTTTTGAATCATTTCTTACTTTTAGTAATTATTATACTTAAAAGTTTTACAAGCAAACAATCGAATAAAACTTAGTTTTTTTTCTGATCAAAACTAGTTTCATCGGATATTTTCATGTATTATAAATTGGACATATATATCCATCGTGACTGACAATCTACTCCCGCACTAATATTCAAAAAAAGAATGCTTCGCAAATCCCTCTTACCATGACATTCGACCAGAACTCATTCTACAAATTCATACAACTTTACAATATCTTTCAAAAAAAAAATTTTCTCGCTACCATTGTCGGGATATGACTCCCCAGGCGAGCAAAGGACGGGTAAAAAGGCTAGTCATTTTTCTAGTCGTGACTATGCGTCTTGTCTAGTCTTTTTCTCGAAAAGTCCTACTACATGACTAGTCCAAAATGGTTTGAAATCTTTAGTCCCGTCTGGGTGTCCCGTCTGCAAACAGATTTTGAATTAAAAAAAGCAGAGCGCCTGTGACGCGACATCCACTAGGTTTCAGTCTTATGTAGCGATCGTTCGGAATAGTCTAAATGATAGAAATATGTGCAAAAAGTTAGATTCGTACATACATACCTTGTGTTACTTACTCGTCGTCTACCCGATTGAGCCATATGATCTAGTGATCAACTTTTACATGTCAATACACATCGGAAGACACTAATTACTACAGTTTGACTCGGCGTTTTCTCAAGTTTTAATATTTACAGAAACTACTTGTAATAAAATCGAAAATTAGTTAAATAAAGCTACGCAAAATTAATTCAGAATTTTTTTAATTTCCTTCAACAGAATTTTTTTTTGATTATCGACATTTGGAAAAAGTTATTTTCTATTGGAAAAAACAATTAAAATTTAAATCAAAATCAAAATAATAATATACATTTCAAAAAAAGATCTTGCTTTTCATCTCATGGTTTATGTTTATTTTAATTTAAAATATTTCCTATTTAAATTTGAAAATGAACTATGATTCTATCGTTTAAATTCATTTTTAAATTAAAATCATTAGTTTTATATCGAAATAAAATAATATCCTCACATCAATGCATTAAAATTAATTTTTCGAATAAAATTATTCTTGATTGTTATTACAATTTAAAAATTCAAAAGGACATAAATAGCCAACTCTCGTTAGGTACATCGTTCTAGTCCCAATACAAACTAGTCTAAACGAATTGTCCGAATGATTAAGTCCAAGCAATAAAGACTGTTTGAAAGGATAGACTACCCTGGACCAGAATTGGCATTACTTTCTCGAAAACGACTAGTCATGACCAATATAAATGACTCTTCATACTAGTCCGCGTTACCTATTGAAAACAGTTTAGACTAGTCAGGTATCCAATATTGTCGGCTTGAATGCTCGAATCCACCTATCGTCTCCGTTTCTTCTAGCTTTTGCCTTCAAGTTGACGTGTCTGGACAATATGCACATACAAAACGGACTAGCCATGACAAGATTAGAGCATGTTTTGGACTAGTCTATTTTAGATGCAAGACGTTGTTCGTGAAGACGACTAGTCCTGACTAGCTGCAAATCATTTCAGACTAGTCGAAACGGCAGTGCAGACATTTTAGACTAGTCCAGACAGGTACTACGGACAATTTAGACTAGTCATGTCGGGCGTCACCCCTTATTTTTTGCTCGCCTGGGTCCTATGAACCTCTGTGCTTATCATTTACTCAAAAATGAAAATTATTTCTTGTTCGAGCGCATGATATAACTCATCTGATCAACACTTCATTTTAGAACTTCCAGACCCACAAGAACTCTACTTTTATTGTTTAAATAAATATTGTAAGTGTAATTGATAAACTTAGCTTCAAGAAAAAGTCTCCGTAAAACAATATAAAATGGAGAAGCCCGATGTTAGTATGTCACCATTTTTCGTCCGCTTGAAAAATAATAAAATAGTAAAAAAATCATAACGCTTTGCTAGCGTAAACACAGGCTCATAGATTTCGACAAAATGCAGTAGAAATTAATGCAATAATACGTCTCGTTTAATACATCATCGAAATGATTGTCTTGGAAACTTATCAAACATTGGTTACAATAGATAAAATCATTATACACTAACGTCATCTATATTCATCAATAAAAAACTTATTATTATTTGAATGAATAAACCAACCTTCATTGACTATTTCTCATTTATTGTCATAGAATCAACAATAATGCCAATACAATTTTCTTTTACTATCAATGATTGAGAACAAATAATCATTGTTTGTGTCTGTTCACCTCTATAAAACTTTTACTTCATTGCTATAAACTGATTATATATGTTATTCAATTCTTGCATCATAACGGTCTAGTCTAAATTTTCTTAACTATAAAGAATCAGAAAGTTCGAAATAAATGAATGTGAAGAATATTCTCGACTATATAGTTCTATTCATTTTTCTTTTGTTATTTATATTTTCTTTCTTTCTAATGCTCTGCCAGTATCTGATAGGTTGAATATAGCATTTTTCAGTGAATCATATATATAGTCTCAGACTGTAAATTCATTTTCATTCTACATTATTGTTATCATACATGTAAATAGTCGTTACTCGACAATGTTCCAAATATTTAAAAGAGGTAATAGAAATAAGAATAGAAATATTTAAATAATTTAATCGAAAAGATTTTATGAAATAAAACTTTCAAAAAGGAAAACAAAAACAAATACTCTTTCAATTTTAGATGACAACAACCGATCAAGCCAAAACTGCTATTCTACAATTTCCTTATGCATCTATTCAATTTATAGCTGATTCAAATCAATGTCAACATCTATCCGATGAATGTATTAAATATTTAACATTAGAAGCAACTGGTGTTGTTCGATTTTTATTACAAGTCAATTGAGAAAAACAAAAAGCGAAAGAATATTTTCTAAGTTTCCTTTTTTTTTTTTGAATTTTCAGGATGCACTAAAATTTACAAGAAAATGTCGTCGAACGAAAATGATTATAGATGATTTTGAATCAGCAATGAAAATGCGATATTTAGAAGTAAAATAAAACATTGAAGAGAAAAAAAAAAATAATTTTGTTTTATTTTTCTAAATAAAGCCAATCGTTGGATTTCGTTTATCAAATGGAAATTTACCATTTAAAATAACAACAGCAGTTGGTTCAAGTCATCGAGAAGTTCAATGTATTGATGATCATGAATTACAACTTGATCAAGTTATTACTGCACCATTACCAAAAGTACCTTTAGATTTTTCTATACGAAGTAAATTAAATTTTTCAAAAAACAAATATAAAAATAATAATTTTTGTTTTTTTGTAGCTCATTGGCTTGCAATTGAAGGTAAACAACCAACAATTAATGAAAATCCAGAAATTATTTCAAAAGCTGATCTAACTGCTGATTCATTAGATCCTGTAAGATGTTTATAAAAGTTAAGCGTTTTCATTATAGTTTTTGATTTCTAGATGAAATCATTAACAAAAAAACGATATAATCTTGATGCATCAAAAATTAAAACTTCAAATCCACATGAACTTTCTTTGGTAAGATATATGAAAAAATGGTTTATTGTTTTAAAGGAAAATGAATATTTCAAAAAAAAACATGCTCTATCATTATACTTCAAGATCTTGTGTACATTTTATTTTATTTTTCAGGAACAACAAATATACTATAAAGAAATAACTGAAGCATGTGTTGGTTCTGAAGAACAAAAACGTCAAGTATGTTGTTATGTTTTGGTATACAATTATTTTATTTTTATTGTATTTAATGTTTTAGGAAGCTATTGCTAGTCTAACAACAGAAACTGGTCTTCATCAAATTTTACCTCGGATTGTTTTATTTATTTCTGAAGGTGTTAAAATAAATTTAATGCAATTTAATCTAGCTATATTAATCTATTTAATGCGTATGACAAGTGCATTACTTGACAATAAATCTTTATATTGTGAAAAATATGTAAAAGAAAATTATAAACTTGTGTTTTTTTGAATAGTAAAAAAATATATATATTTTTTTTTTTGTAGCTTCATCAATTATTTCCAGCTATAATGTCATGTATATTAGCAAAACAATTATGTGCTCGACCCGATACAGATAATCATTGGGCATTACGTGATTATGCTGCATCACGTTGTGCACAAATGGTCAAGTAAAAAATCTCTAATCAAAACACATAATATAGAAACATTATGTTTTAACATTTTTTTATTAGAATGTTTTCAGCTAATATTCATGGTTTACGTAATCGTATAGTGCGGATTTTTTTACGTACATTTCATAGTGAACGTTTACCACTTGTTACACATTATGGAGCACTTGTTGGTTTATGTGAAATGGGTCAAGAAGTAAATATATAATTGTTTTCTACAAAAAAAAAAAAAAAAAAGAAGAAAACTAAACGAAAAAAGATTTTTCTAGACAATTGAAGAATTAGTATTTCCTATAATACGTACACTTGGTGAGCGAATTATAAAATCACTTGAAAATCCATCATTATCTTCTATTGATAAAATAACAATTGATCGTATTAATGGTGTTATATCTGTAAGAAAACTTAATTAATAATTTTGTTTTCTTTTAAATATCATATTTAATAGAAATTTATTCCAGCTGCATATCGTGCATCACGACCATCACCAGATGATCTTGAACATTTTAAACATGAATTTGGTAGTTATTATGGACATCGTCTACATGCACAGGTCATTCCACTTCGTCAACAAACAAGATCATCAACATCACAATCTACACAAGTGAGTAAATATATAGAAATGTATATGAAAGATAAAATTAAAACAAAAATCTATGAAAGTAAAACCCCAATTTGCAAGAAATATTGTTGAATGTTAACAAAAAATTATTATTTACTATTAGCAATAGGAAGAGATAATAGTACAATAGATGAATAAGTCAATCAAACAGTATCAACAGATATTAATCATAATCCAAATCCGAAGTATATTTGACATTATTATAGTGATCGAATCAGTTACCGAGAAGATAAAGCTATACGCTATTTATAATTATCCACTCCACCTCCGTTAGGTTCATAAAACTTGGAGCTTCCGAACTACTTGAAGCTCTTCAATTAGTTATGTATTAGTGATGGAGGTTTTCGGGTTAATCTCGGACCCAACGTCTTCTAGTCATCTGCGGAATATGTAGGGTGCGCTAGTTACCAAATACAAGAAAACCGAAAAAAAGTATCTCGTATCTTCAAGGCACTTTCCTTTTTCCAATTAGAAAATTCCACTGAGATTATTTAAGTACAATTGAACTGGATCAGGGTCGGAAAATTTCGGAACCGACAGGCTACTACAAATAGAACACCTAAAATAAGGAGATATGTATTCGAAGAAAAAAGTTTTAAACAACGTTTTTTATAGGCCTATTTCGAACTCGCTTACGATCCTTGTCTAACTTTGTCCGATTGAACTGAAACTTTTTTTTTAGAGATATCTTAAACTATATTTTAGAAATGGTTTTTGAACGTTTTCAAAAATTTGGATTTTTTATTTACGAGAAAAATACATAAAGGGCAGACTCAAAATCGGGGTGTTGGTGTTAGGATTATATAAATCCGGATAGGAAGGTTAAAAACACAAATGACCAATTTCACCTATAGAAAGTACTTTCAAGTAGCTGCTGTTAAAATTTCCATTCAATCGGAGAAAGTTAGACGAAGGTCTTAAGTAACCCCGATGAAGAGCCAGAATTTTCCCGAACACATCTCCTTATTTTAAGTACCTTAACTCGAAAATCAGCAGAACAAAATACAATTATTACATGTGATCTTTCCGCATGTTGATCGTATTAAAGATACCATCAAATGAATATGTTATAAATATAACGACAAGATTTAGTATTGAAAATAATTACTTACAAATAAGCCTCAATCGATAATTTATGGAGAGAACTATATATATCTCAAAAGGAAGATCATTTTGATTCTATGAAGTCAACAAAGTTCATTAACATATAATTAATTCAAAATGAATAAGAAGTTTTATGACAAAACAATCATCGTTAATTAAATAAAAAGCTATTTTTTGCATTTAAAAAGAAAAAATGATTTTTATTCTATCAACGTTATATAGAAACCAAATTTTCTTTTTTTGTTTTGTTTTAAAGTATGATTCATGTAGGGATCATTGAGTACAAACTAAAAATATCTCTCTCTTTGTTCTAGTAGCTAAGATAGAATATTATTGGTTCTTCTCGTTGATATATTCTAGAATATTTTCTAGCAATAGAATATACTAGCAAATCGTATGAGATAAAAAGCATGTATTGTCTATATTCTTTTACCAAACCAAAAATGTTTAGATCTTTGATTTTGTTTTATATGCATCTTGTGATTTCTTCTATCTCCTACGAACACAGCTTAAAAATTAAATATGAATCTTTCAATAAAAAAAAAAGTTGAGAACTGCGTTGTTTCCCGAGTAGAGTACATCCAATCGAGCTGAAATTTTCTTCTAATTATATGAGAAAGTGTTTATAGCGTCTGCTTTTTTTTGTAATCGGAGACAGTTTTAACTTTTGCCATTCCGATATCACCTTGAATATTTAGAAATTTAACCTATTGAATCTGCCATTAGGTAGCATTTTATACCAAAAAGTAGATGTATTCTTATTCCTTAAGTGTTTGTATACAAACGAAATATAATGTTTTTTTTTTTTTGTTATATGATAGAATCGTCAATTTTCTCCATCATCTGGTTCAAATTCTCGTGTACCAAAATTATTACCTGGTCAAGCATCTCCATCATCACATCATCAAACTCCTGGTTCAATAACACCATCACGATCTCCTGTTCGTCCAATGAATCCATCATTATCAAAACCACATTCTCAATCATCAACTATTTCATTGACACCAGCAAATAGTCATGAAAATGTTATTTTATAAAAAAAAATATTTAGGATAATATTTGTTTCTTTGTTTATACGAGATATTCTACCGTGTGTTTTTCTTTTCATTTTGTCTCTATATGAAACTATATTTGTAGATTTAAAATCATATATATATATTGATTATTTTTGAATTTGTCAAACAATTTAAACAACAAATGGCTAAACCAGTCGATCCAAATAAAGAAGATAAATATTCAACAGCTATATTAAATCGTAAAGAACGTCCAAATCGTTTAATTATTGATGATGCTATTAATGATGATAATAGTGTTGTTGCATTATCACAACAAAAAATGGATGAATTACAATTATTTCGTGGTGATACAGTTTTACTTAAAGGTAAAAAACGTCGTGAAACAATATGTATTGTACTTGCTGATGATACATGTCAAAATGATCGTATAAGAATGAATCGTGTTGTACGAAATAATTTACGTGTACGTTCAGGTGATATTGTATCAATACAAGGTTGTCAAGATGTTAAATATGGTAAACGTATACATGTTTTACCTATTGATGATACAGTTGAAGGGATAACAGGAAATTTATTTGAAGTTTATTTAAAACCATATTTTGTTGAAGCATATAGACCTGTACGTAAAGGTGATGTTTTTATTGTACGTGCAGCAATGCGTGCTGTTGAATTTAAAGTTATTGAAACTGAACCAAGTCCATATTGTATTGTTGCACCTGATACAGTTATACATTGTGAAGGTGATCCAATAAAACGTGAAGAAGAAGAAGCATCTTTAAATGAAATTGGTTATGATGATATTGGTGGTGTTAGAAAACAACTAGCACAAATTAAAGAAATGGTTGAATTACCATTAAGACATCCACAATTATTTAAAACAATTGGTGTTAAACCACCAAGAGGTATTCTTTTGTATGGACCACCGGGCACGGGTATGATCAAAAAACAAAAAAAAAAGAAAAAGTTTTAATCTCAACAAATCTATATAATTTAGGTAAAACTTTAATAGCACGTGCTGTAGCTAATGAAACCGGTGCATTCTTCTTTTTAATTAATGGACCGGAAATTATGTCGAAATTAGCTGGTGAATCTGAATCAAATTTACGTAAAGCATTCGAAGAAGCGGAAAAGGTAAAAATTTCTATAAAAAGGTTTTTTTTTCTGCATTCCTATTTGTTTAAAGTCCTACAAAATGCATTATTAGTTTATTGATGGTTGAAAATAGTTGTATGTTTAAATCGTCTTGTCATTTACTAAAGAGTTTTAGGATAGGCTAATTTCAATCTTATACTCGACATCATCATCCCGAACGAAACTCATATTGAAAATAGTGAACAGAAGTTATCTAAGATAAATTTTCAAAGTATATCAGAACTGATCGATCTTGAATGTCTTAGATTTCACCATGAAAACACGAGACAGTAGATCTTCTAAGTTCTTAAGGAAGCATATTCTTCAGATCCAAAAACCATAAGACTTTTTTTTGCTGTTGAAACTGAAATATGAATTATACTTAACGATAGAAAGGAATTAATTTTTTTTTTTTTTTATTCAGAATTCTCCAGCTATTATATTTATTGATGAACTTGATGCTATTGCACCAAAACGTGAAAAAACTCATGGTGAAGTTGAACGTCGTATTGTTTCTCAATTATTAACATTAATGGATGGTCTTAAACAACGTTCACATGTTATTGTTATGGCAGCAACAAATCGACCAAATTCAATTGATCCAGCATTACGTCGTTTTGGTCGTTTTGATCGTGAAGTTGATATTAGTATACCAGATGCTGTTGGTCGTTTAGAAATTCTTCGTATACATACAAAAAATATGAAATTAGGTGAAGATGTTGATCTTGTACAAATTGGTAATGAAACACATGGTTATGTTGGTGCTGATTTAGCATCATTATGTTCTGAAGCTGCTTTACAACAAATACGTGAAAAAATGGATGTCATTGATTTAGAAGAAGATACAATTGATGCTGAAGTACTTGATTCATTAGCTGTTACACAAGATAATTTTCGTTTTGCACTTAATCAATCAAATCCATCAGCTTTACGTGAAACAGTTGTTGAAGTACCAACAACAACATGGGAAGATATTGGTGGTTTAGAAAATGTTAAACGTGAATTACAAGAACTTGTTCAATATCCTGTTGAACATCCAGAAAAATTTCTTAAATTTGGTATGACACCATCACGTGGTGTACTCTTTTATGGACCACCAGGTTGTGGTATGTGAATATATATATATATTTTTTTTTCTTTTTTTTTCCTATTTTGCTATTAATATTGAATTTTTAGGTAAAACATTATTAGCAAAAGCTATTGCTAATGAATGTCAAGCAAATTTTATTTCAGTAAAAGGTCCTGAATTATTAACTATGTGGTTTGGTGAATCTGAAGCAAATGTACGTGATGTATTTGATAAAGCTCGTCAAGCAGCACCATGTGTACTCTTTTTTGATGAATTAGATTCAATTGGTAAGATAAAATGAATGACTCAGAAATAATGATAAGAGAATGTTTTTTTTTT
>CAJNOL010005678.1:0-10957 GCA_905250125.1 Rotaria sordida | reverse complement strand
AGACAAACACTATCTGTTTCTGTATCTGTTCATACCAAGAGAAAACATATGTCGCCTGTTTAAAAAAAAATGTAATTTTTATCAGTATCAGACAGATTTGTTCCTTTACAAATTTTTTTCTGACACTTAATTGAAAGAAATAAAACAAATATACCTCTTATTTAAAACCATGTTCGACGTTTTTTCTTCGATCAAGTATGTATTTGAACACAGAGATATTACTCTTTAGTAATAATATCTGTAACGGTAGCAGACATAGCCTGTTTATTTGGTATGCATGTATGTATATCTGCATTCTTTTTCTATTAAGTGCTCAATTCTTAACATAAGATAGGTATCTCGTATTTGATATATATGAGTTTTGTCTTACATAAAGTAGCCAGTTTATAGCAGTAAAAAAATGAATACTTCTTACTTTATACAGTCTGTTTTCATTTCATCTAATATTTAGCTACACGGATACAGAGACATTCAGATAGTACTATACTGTATAATCGTTATTGTCAATGAGTAATTTGTTCATGAAGTAGAGAGATATTCCTTATCCAATAGAAATTAGATAGATGATACCAAATCTTCAGTTTTGAATGAGTCTGAAATCGTTTTTTTTATCAATTTATTTATTTTTTTAATGTTGACTCCAGCATTAGTATAGTATATTATACATTAGATTACATCTAATACTAATATTTCGATTGTATAAATAATTTACTATTTGATGAATTTTTTTTTATTTCTGGATTAGATGAATATTATTTTTTATTTTTACATTAGATAAATTTAATTTTGTTATTTTTAGATTAAATAAATTTAATTTTTAATTTTTAGATTAGATAAATCTTATTTTATTATATTTAGATTAAATGAATTTTATTCTTAGATTGAATAAATTTAAACTTTTATTTTTTATATTAAATAAATTTATTTTTAATTTTTAGATTAGATAAAGTTTCAATTTTATTTTTTAGATTGAATAAATTTTATTTTTTAGATTAAATGAATTTTATTTTTTTGTTTTTAGATTAGATCAATTTTAACTTTTATTTTTTAGATTAAATAAATTTATTTTTTATTTTTTAGATTATTGAAAGGATAAATAAAATCATAAAGTATCAATGTAATGGAATTGGGATGTCCAATTTGACTGTAGGTTCAAGTTCTTGTTTTTCATACAGCTTTGATGATATATCGAAATAGTACGATGATATATCATCAAAGCTGCATGAGAAATGAGAATTCGGAGCTCCAGTCAGACTGGGCACCCCAAAGATTAATTTTTCCATCTTTGGAGAGTTAGGAGGGGAGAGGGTAGGTAGCAAAATTTTGAATAAAATACGATGACAATCCACATAGTATACGACTGTGTACGATCGTTTACGGTGGTCATATATACGTCGTATTTCGTCGTATACGACACGACGATATACGGTCGTAAATCTGGCGTCAAGTAATACGGCGAAATACGGTCGTATACGATCGTAATTTACACCGTATACGACCGTACACGATCGGATACGACGTCGTATACGATCGTTTACGACTGTAGTAATGCTCGTCCTGGGTCCATAGTAAATTTTTGATAAAAGCTAACAAAAGTAAATTGAAGTCGAAGAATTCGAAACTGAAGTCAGTTTCTCAACATTTTGAGTTGATTTTTTAGGGTCAACGGAAGGGTTTTTTTTGAGAAAATAATGAAATTTTATAAAGAGTGACGAAAGTAAATCGGGGTTGGAGAATTCGAATCTGAAGTCAGTTTCTCAAAATTTTGAATTGAGTTTTTAGGATCAAGAGAAGAGTTATTTAAGAAAATAACGATATTTTATAAAAGTTGACGAAAGTAAATTGAGGTCATGGAATTCGAATCTGAAGTCGGTTTCTCAAAATTTTGATTGAGTTTTTAGGGTCAAGGAAAAGATTTTTGAGAAAATAACGATATTTTATAAAGGTTGACGAAAGTAAGTCGAGGCCGGAAAATTCGAATCTGATGTCAGCTGTTCAAAAACTCAAATACTTATTTGCATGAAAAAATTATACCTTTCTCTCCGAACTGTTGTCTAAGGTAAAAGCGAATTTTTTTGAGGAAAAAGGCATTTGAAAAAAAAGGAAATTCAAAATATGGAAAATCGTTCTGCGTATTTGGAGTCTATATTTCCTGTTTAGTTGCGGTAGTCTCTCCGCAGTATCGTTGTAGACATGAATCAAAGTGTGACCTAATGGTGTGAATGTTTTAATAAGTCGTAGTGTGATGAAATATCGTTTACATACCACTGGCACTCTGTCTAATGTGTGGGGCATTGAGAGAGTCCTGTTTATTCATAGTGGTTTCTAAGTTAAATGGCTTTCTTTTTTTGGGTGCACTGTGCTTAAGTCGAGAAAAGTAGGATTAAAAGAATCTTGTAAGTGAAGTTACAGCCTGTAGGATAAATGCAGAATAATCATATGATTGTTTTAATGTATTCCAATAATACACCAAGGAACTATGAGCAAGGCCTGAGAGAGGTGCTGGCGAACTACTGGTCGCTAAAATTGCGAACGTATTCTAATGCTGTTTAGCAAAAGATCTACGTGAAAACTGCATTTATCAAGAATAATCAACTAAGTTTCTTTAAATCAGAAGCCCTAATAAAATTCTACCGTATTGGGTAAACCATTGGGTTAAAGAAATTAGGAATAATTAATAGGAAACTGTTGGTCCGGAACAGCTCATGTGGAGTGATGATGTTATAAATCTAATATTCTAAGTAAGAGCAATTTCGCATTTGATAGGGTTTAAGTGAAAAGAACTATCTTATGGAAGAAGAAGATCAGAGGTTGCAGCAGCTAGCCACGAGTGGTGCCCCGAAGGGACGTCGACGAGTAACTAGCTCGTGCATTGGAGAGTTGCTTTATGAAGGGCATTAAATTATCAGGATTTAACAAGAGAATGTGAAGGGGTTAGATCTGATGAGTTTCAAAAGAGACTCAAAGTGATAAAAAAGGAAAAATATTTTTGTATGTATTATGAGACCAGTTTTTCTCGAAGAATATAATATAGTGACACTGTATGAATGGAAAACATCATTAAAACAATTCAATTTGCTCCATCGAAAATGAACACGAACAGAAAAAAATTAGTTTTTCGGTTCGTATATTTTTTTGTGGATTTAGAATGTGCATTTACTGAAGCAGATGATCAGCTAAAACAGTATATGCCTTTTTCGATTTTGCATAAATGTGTGAAAAAGAAGAGAATAATTGGAAATTGTGTGATTGTTTACGTCTTACGAAAATATTTATCAAGTAAGTGACTTATTTGTTGTTACCATAGAGTAGTTTTTGGCTATTTATCAACTAAATGTACGGGATAAGAGTAAATACGCTATTGAATTTGGTTCTGTTTGATACTTATAAGAAACGTTCTTTCGTGTATTTAAATCTATCATCTGAGAAAATATATGCATTGATAGGCGTGGGTCTCAAGCTGAGACTTGATAATAATTTGTCATATGCTATAATTACTATTGTGAAAAGTGATACTTTTAAGCGGGTATAGTTTCGGGAATTCTGATATGTGCAATATCTAGCTACTGCTATTCGAAGAAAATAGTTTTGGAAAGATAGATGTGAATGATGTCGCAGGTTTTGTATTACATGGACAATAAGAGCCTGTCGTTCAAGTGCACTTATGTAAAAGGAGGACGTAGCTGTGGCTAGTGCCTTAAAGGGGTTTAATGAACTGTTAATCGTTAACATTGCAAGCATACTACAGACTAACCTCACTAAACATCTTTGTATCGATTAGACATTTTGGAGAATAATGCACTAAGATTTCCTTAATGAGAACCTCAAACAAAACTCTAATTTCTCAGCTCTATAATCAAATTTCGGAAATAAGAAATAATTCATGAGAAAACTTGTGTTTGAAAATTCCTGTCGATAATTCTAACGCTTTAGATCGAACGAACTTTTGAAATAGTTAATTTTGGACCAGGTGAATTTTAAATACACAGTGATAGTCTTATGGAAAGATGGGATTAGACCTGGCAGCAGTTACCCGCGAGTCGCATCCCGGAGGGACACCGACGAGCGACTAGCTGCTGTACTGGGTTATCTTCGGAACTGCCGCTTCGATGTGTTTCCATTCATTGAATAAACGTCAATAGTTGGGGTGAAATGGGTCTGTATAAGGTGTATCAAATGTAAAAAGTTGAAAAAAACTATGTCAATTCAAGGATGAGAAATAGTTTTTATGTTTGGACAGAATGTCTGTAGAATTCATCGCGCCGAAAACATTAGTGAAAGAGAATGAAATAAAAGAGTATTTCTTTTGGTATATGTTTTTCTTTGTATTAATTCAAGTTTCTGAATGTATATTGATATATTCAAATTACCTGTCTAGTCTTATCATTGCTTTGAATAAGAGCTTGTTGTACGTATGATATTTTGATTAGATATCAGATATAATATGATTTATTTTAAGCTAGAAGTTCCACTGAGCTTCTACCCAGACAGACAAAGTTTTGAGAAAACGTGTTTAAACGCACAGAAATTGACCTAAAATCCGCAAAAAGTGAACGATCTTGGCTCACATTTTGTGGCTTCCAACTGGAAGTCAAGAACGTCCATTTTTGCGCGGTTTTTGTGCGTTTAAATGCGTTTTCAGACAAAAAACGCATTTATACGCATACAATAAAGATAAGAAGTGGTTATTTTTTCATACTCGAGATGCACAATCATGATTACAGTCATGTTTCTTGAGCTCGAAAAGTACAACAATTTTTTTCTCTTTTTTGTATGCGTGTAAACGCTTTTTTATCTGAAAACGCATTTAAACGCTCAAAAAAGGCGAAAAACGGACGTTTTTCACTCACACTCGGGAACCTGAAGTGTGAGCCAAGAACGCCCACTTTTTTATGGATTTTGGGCCAATTTTCATGCGTTTAAACGCGTTTTCTCAAAAGTTTGTCTGCTTGGATACTTTCCTAAAGAACTCTATAGCAAACAGCCTTATCAACGAATTTTCTAGAATGTATATAAATTTCTAGTAGAATCTTCAAAAAGTACTGTGCGTTTTCGTATAACTGTTGTGAACTTCTATTGCTACATGGTCTCTGAAAAAATTGAATATGATATCTTGCTCAGTCGAGGCCTAAGTGAATCGGAGCGACGAGCGTTACTTGTAAATTAGAGCGCTATATATGAATGTAAGAAAACAAAGAGATACATAGGGTAATAGAGAATTTCGAGCTCTATCGAAATATACAACCGGTTTAAAAAGACAGAATTCCATAGTAATGAAAGATTTAAAAAACTGATCTGGATGACAATAAAAAAATCAAGTGTATGAGAATCAGGACATGAGGGTGCATTCATTGTACCCAACTTTTTTTGCTGTTGTATTGATACAAACTAACGTGTACGTATAAAGGGTGATAGGAAACCCTATGAGCTTTCATAATATGTAATTGTTGTTAAAAAAATATGTTTTTTAGTGACAATATCTTCGGAAAACGGACTCTAACTATTTTTTCCGGGTGTATGTATTAAAACATTTATTCTTTATTTGATTCGTATATATTTCTCCATGCCAGTTTGGATTAGACAAAGTGCGAAAAAAAATAAAAGTTCGCTGATAAAGTTTTGCTGTGATTTGTTCAGGAGTTCATACAAAGTTCCAATTCTTTCTATGATCTTGACTTATTCTTGGCAGCCAAAAACTCTCGAGCTTTCTCGCCGACAAACTTTCGACCAGAATTTGTTGTATTGATCCATTCGTCAATAGTGAATAAATTAAACAACCCGACTCGTATCAGTGTTGGTACACATTCTTCCAGTTGCTGCTCAACTTCACCGCGTTTACCCTCATTGTAGAGAGTAATATTTTTTACCATGGTAGCAACAGTACCCGTTTGCACATAGCTTCCATCATGCAGTTGAACATTAGGTAACGTTGATCCATCGGCCAGATTCAGAATTTTGGCATATCTGATCCCTAAATCAGTAGTAGTAGTATCGCTGCTGAGACCCACATCGCCATGAGGTATGGCTTGACCTGCTCCAAAAAGACAAACATCACAATAAGTAGTAGGACAAGACAAGTCTTTTCTGTAGGATCATACTCAAATACTTTATTCAGAATGATCTTGCAACGAAATGAAATACATGAACATCGATAGAAAAAAATCGTTATCTCTTATTTCATCTGTTCTCTACTAAAAGCAATCTGTCTTTAGTAAATCTTCATTATAACTTCGATGGTATATTACCGAAACCGAAATCCTATTTAAGAGTGGATTCCTATGAAATTTGAGCATATGTTGAAAGCTGATCATCTCCAATCTGACCTAATATTTTACATATTCTAGAAAGGAATGAAGTGTATTCCCGAAAGTTTTCATTTTAATCTGACAAGTTCCTGAAGCACAATATTCGAAGCATAAATGAGTTTTGTCAACTACAATGATAACTTTCTCCTTAGCTGTTTCATTTTTTTTTATTTTACAAAGCTCTTAACCCTAAATTTCAGTCCTGTTGGACTGATCTTTGAATAGATATGAGAGAAACATTGAAACAGCCTCAATGTCGCTCTAGCCATATTTATCAGGCTTTTCTCAGTTTTTTGTATTTCTTTATGAAAAAAAATTGTAAAACGCATGAGTCGACAAAAAATTCTTATGAATTCGATAAAATAAGGATGAATGAGGGTAAGGGTAGATGAGGTTAACTGTGAGTGAGCATAAGGGTAGATGAGTAAGAGTGAGACTGGACAGAGGTGAACAGAATACAATCATTCTCACCCTTATTCACACCTCATTCACCCCCAAATAGGTGTTAGTAAATACAACTTATCAAGTTCTGTCTAACTATATGAATAGATCTAAGCTATGTTTTCTTTCCAAGTATTCATAAATGTTCGCATACTTTGCAGATAGCTTGTTCTAGAGTGAGACTGTGTAGCTTATCTAGTTTATTGGAAAACTCTGGATTTTTGAATATGGAAATAGTACTCAATTCTACTTATACCTATAAATAGTAAAAGTGAAAATTCCCTAGTGACAAAATGCGAAAATCAATTATTTTTGTAAAATAAAAAAAATGAAAAAGCTAAGGAGAAAGTTTTCATTGTAGTTGACAAAACTCATTCATGATTCGAATACTATGCTTCAGGAACTTGTCAGATTAAAATGAAAAGTTTCCGCGCTATTCCTACGGGATTAAAATACGAAACACCTAAACTGTGACAGACGTATCGGAAAACTTCTAAAACTGTTCAATATTACGAAAGATCCGTCTCGAAACCTCTTAAAGCATTACAGACCGTGACACATGTCAATTGACATGTTGACCTCGTCACAGTTTGTGGTGCCTAAGTTTGCTTTTGCGACATAGCTGTCAAGTGCTATAAAGTAGAGCAGAAAGTTCACCTTTCTCGCTCTAGACCTTCAAAAACTTCTTGTAAATTGTGTTTCACAAAATTTTTTGAAAATATTCATCTCACTCCTTTCTAGAATATGTAAAAAAAACCAGTCAGATTGGAGCTGATCAACTGTCACCATATATCCGAATTTCCCAGGAATTTACTCTTAAGCAGTTCAATGAACAGCGTCCAAATACAGAGACTTGCCTTTCGATGTGACATTATTGGTTGAACTGCTCGAGACATTGGACACTGTGTATGACCGTTTGTGTGTGCCAGATATTTGCAAATAGACATGCCGTTGAATGGTTATGACGACCTTAGAAGCTGAATTCCTGCCGAAACATGTTGAAAATTTAGGCGAATGTGTAATGTCACTGTTTTGCAAGATCGCATAAATTAAACGACGATGCATGGCATTCCGTGTCCATTTCCACTGAAGAAGAATTGTAGCCATTGGAAACTCTGTTCTTATAATCTAAAAACACCTCATAGATTCCAAGGTCACTCTTCGTGAATTAACTAAGGTTGTTAGTTCCAGGTTCCTACGAACGGAAACCAAAAATACGTACCCATTACCGTTTGTTGTAATCTGATATGTGTTCTTTTTGTCAAAAAACAAAAAAGTGATTTTCTGATTTCCTTAATTTTTCTATTGAAGAATTTGAAAATATGCATCTATTTATTAAGATGATATTGCTGGAATAGTATCTACGCCACTCGACAAAAGTATCACCTCCCTCAGATTTTAGCCCTGGTCAGAGCTATGTGCCTGAGAATTAGTGTCAGGTAGTCCACAGAAAGTATAGATTCACGGCACCATCAGTACCAAAATTTCTCAACCTAGTACGAAGTCATAATAGTAGCCGTCCATATACATTATGAATTTCGTCACTAAAGAATAGAAAAGCCTTTTGAGTCGCTCAACTCCTTACTTTGGAGCTTCACACTATAGGTATTCCTGATATAATTGTATTAGTCTGTCGAATTTCTGATGACCTCGACTATTTTCAATGGAAACATAGTTATAGAAAAAGAAAGCAGAGTGTGGGTGTGGGTGTGGGGTGTGGGGTGTGGGTGAGGGTGTGAGTGGATGTAGGTATATTAGAGAATACAAGATTCACACCCACACCCACACCCATACCCACGCACACCCACACCCACAGTCACACCCACCCACACCCACACTCACACTCACATCCAGCCACACCCAAAAATAGTGTGTCGAAAACGTCACAGCGTTATGTTTGGACAAATTCAAATGCTTCTATACTATTCATAGGAAGAAGAAGCAGACTGACGCACGACAAGAAAAAAGAAAACTAGACAGTTCTTTTCTGTCTTGATCCCTCCATTCTGGTTTGAAAAAGGCGGCTGACAAAAGTAGTTGTTTGCACTCACTGTTGATTCGGCTGACGTGTACACAGAACAGAGAATCGAGAAAAAGCGGATCTTGTATGGTGTGCCAATGGTGAACAAAAGCCACAATGAAATCACAGTTTAACCCTTTGGGGACGGTTTGCTCCTTAAGGGGCCATGGCGATTCTCTAGCATCTCAAAACACGCAGATTCCTATATGAGATTAGTTTTTGTGAAAGCATTTATCAGAGAGTTTTTTGGTATAATTTGGATTGTAATTAGGTTATTTTATTCAGATATCCAGTAATAGATTATAAGTTCTTTTAGAAAATAGAAACGTTGAATGATTTATGACGAAATATACAGAAAAAAAACCCGTCCCCAAAGGATTAATGCGTCAGTCTGTTTTTTAGAATGTGACAAGATAGATATTTACCATGACTCATATGATGCTTATCAATTCATGATTTGTTACATATTTCTGTTAGCTATGAAAAAGTAGCACATTAATGCATTTCTATCTACACATAAATTTCAGTTCAATTTTTACCAAGCAAAATCCTAACTTTTAGAAAAAAAAACATGATAAAATATCTATATCGTCTCTGAGATTTTTCATCCACATTTCATTGCAGATGTGTAACTCTTAACAACAAGCACATAAAAAACCTTAATGGCGTGCAATCATGAACGGCTGACATCTCGTGGAATAATAAATGATGAAAAATGTTTCCATTGACATGGTTTAAATGAAAAATTTTGTCATATGAAGTGAATGAATCACGCTAGCCGACGAATAGTGGCTCACTTCATATAGGTCTCATGAACCAATTAAATATCGAGTCTTGGTTTTATCATGAACCAATGAATTATCTTCATCTTTTCTCTAGATGCCGATTGACAATATAGGTCTTGTCTACACTAGAAAATTAATTCGTCATTAACTTCGAATTAAATCTATATGGGTCCACACCTAACATTTAATGCACCAATGAAAAGTAACATCGTGCTACCCTGATGTAGTCGAAATGCGTAGATGCAACACATTTATGCAAAAGAGGACATTGTGTTTCGCTTCTAGGTAATCAAAGAGGAGTCATCAGTGCATTATATTCAAGAAAAAATAAACATTTTTATCAATGAAATTTATATTATAATTCAAAAATATAGATCGAATAAACGGATTTTTTTATTTCATTTATATAAAAATTTGAATTACAATATATATAAGTACAGATTTTATTGATATAACAGTCTAAGTTAAAACAACAAGCATAGATAAAAAAAAATAAATTGGATTTTGTAAAAAGTATTGAATTAATGCTTCTCTCATTGTCGAAGCACTCATTGTTTGTGTATGACATGTCGGCTTTTTATACACTCGTTCATCAATATTCCAGTCAATTTCGATGGTATCTTGAGTGTTGATACATATATTATGTAATATGTATGTAGCTTTGATCATGCTTTTAATATGTTCAATATCATATTCTAGCTTTTTATGAATAGATCTAAACCGGTTTTTCAAATGTGCAAAAGCTTTTTCTACAATACTTCTGCAATGACTAAGACGATAGTTGAAGAGAGATTGATTAGGTGGCATATTAACACGTTCAACAAAGGACTTCATCAGGTGTCTACTTAACGGAGATGCTGAATCGCCAATAAGATGTGCTTCAATACTTGTATTATTAGGGTGGGTGTGGGTGTGCGTGTGCGGTGTGGGTGGGTGTGGGTGTTTGTTATTTCACCCACTCCCACTCCCACCCCCATCCCCACACCTGCATCCACAACCACACCTCACACGCACACATCCTCACACCCCACACCCACACCCTTGTAGCTAATGTCACCAACAAAACCTTCACCTGAGAATGATCTGAATTAAGAAAGATTCAGAATGATGTTTCAAATTCAAACAGTATTCCTATATCTTCAGGGGACATGAAAACTTTGAGATGAACATGCTTGAAAAAACTGAAGTCTTCTATATATAAACGGCGTACAGCGAATAGTCTTCTTCAAAACGCTGCTAAGAAACTAAGCCATTACTGCTTCTTAGTTAATATTATATCTTTTACACTAGCTATCATCTTTATAGATTTTCCCTAGTATTATATCGACTGATTTCTTCTTCACTACTCGAGAAATACTCTTTACAGAGATGATCTTTAAATGAAATCTTAGCAGAGTCAGGTACTA
>CAJNOL010005677.1:0-10959 GCA_905250125.1 Rotaria sordida | reverse complement strand
AAAAAAAAAGAAATATTACATTAAATATGTTGAGTTAAAAGAAAATATGTTCATCTGATTTAAGCCGTATTTGTATTTGTTTGATGTTGTTCAAGATTTTGTAATTCTTTAATTGTTTCATCATAAATTTTTCGTTTATTAATCAGATCATTTTGACGACGTTCTGTTTCAGGATGATGTGCCATTAAATAATCAAGTTTTTCTAAACTTGTACTACTTAACATTGAAGATTGTAAATCAAGTTGAGAAAATTGTTTTCGTACAAGTTGATATTCAATACGTTGAGGAAATGCTAAAATAATTCGTTGACATATAATATCTTGCATTGTTAATACACGAATTTTATATTCAATGATTTCTTCATCAATTAAATTATCATTTACAACATTTGTTGTTGCAGGTGAAATTGTTGGTCTTGATGATGAAACATATTCGGATGAAGGACGAGTGTCTAAAATCAAAGAAAATCATTTCAACAGTTCAGTTCTCAGAATCGAGCTATTCGAAAAATTCTGTCAAGGAGGGAAAAGTGGATTCCAATGATTCTGACTACCGGGATATAGAAGTGAAGTTACCGTTACGTTATCAAGTAACATGTAACGGACAATTTCATGGATTCGATTCTTTCGTCAGGAAATAGCTATTAGGAAAAACTCATGACTATCTATAAAGTTTGATCAAAGGTTTTCGGAGTCTGGAAATCCGAATCTGTAATCGATTTCTTAGTCAAGTATTCTATAATAGCCTTTGCTGCATCAAGAAATCAAGTATATAGTTTCAAGGAAAATAGACTTCCCTTGATAAACTCAAAAGTTCTCCATTACCTGATAACGTAACAGTTACTTCCCAGCTCTAATATTGACTACATATTATTAAGTAGAACGATCTTCTCTATCACTCAAAAGTAGACAACGAGTGATTTGAGATATCCTCAGGGAATTACGGAAGGAAAAACAACCGATTCTAATGCCACAGAATCAGCTTGTCACCTCTTGAATTTTGTTTTGTTTTGTAAACGCTGTTTCAGTAACAGAATAAAGATTTTTTCATACCCGGGAGTGCTTTTTCTCAAAAAAGAAAAAAAATTATCCGAACAGCTTACAAGGAAATCTCTCCAGGTGTGAAATCGCTTTTCGACCAAGCGATATTCATTTGATGAGTAATAGAAAAGTCTAGAATGGTTTGGTTTTCCGAATCTTTGTTCTTGAGATGTCGAAATTTTACTGGATGTTTCAACTTGATAAATCAACTTTCGAGTTTCGACTTAGAATTTTACACAAGCAAAGTTCTCAATGAGATTAGGTCATTTGGCAAGTTGTAACTTTTCTAGTATTTTCTAATCTGAGATATTCAAGATTCAAAATTCTCTTATGCATAAAAGCAAATTTTGTTCATACATTTATATCTGCAGACAGGAAATATTAGAAAAGCTAAAACTTATACAATCAACTAATCACATTGAAAACTTGGCTCGTGCAAAGTTTGAAGTCAAAACTCGAAAGTTAATTTATCAAGTTGAAAAACCTCAGTAAAATTTCGATATCTCAAGAACGAAGGCTCAGAAAACCAAATCCTTCTAGACTTTTTTATTACTCATCAAATGAACATCGCTTGACCGAAAAGCAATTTGACACCTGGAGAGATTTCCTCATCAATTCTAGGAACTGAATTGAACTGTTCGAACAGAAAGGGTTTCTCAGATCTGAAAATGTTGACTTCTGTCATTTACATAAAGTATAAGCAACAAAACTTGAAATTATTTAAGAAGTAAAGAGAAAGAAAATCTTTGCTCTCGAGGATTCTCTATTGATTAGAAACTAACCGTTATCATCTGAAGTGGGATATTCGGGAATATCCTGTCTTGAAGTAGTCCATAAGTTACTCCATACTATAAGAACATATATAGAAAAAAAAAATATTCGAAAATGAAATCTATTCTATTTACATGAAGATATACGATTTGTTGAAGAATTATTTGGTCGAGATATTTTAACTGGTGGACTCAATTCTTCATCAGGATCATCATCATCATCATTATCTTCACTCATTGCAGCATTGGTTCGTTTTAATGATGTTGTTATAGAATTTGTTGATGCATTTGTTATTGTATAAGGTATTCGAGCTGATTGCACAATTGTTTTTGTTAATGCATCATTAGGATTTTGTTTATGTGTACGTTTAGTTCGTTTTAATGTTTCTTTATATATTGGATTATCAGCATAAACAAATGATTCTTCCATTTCAAGCATTAATTCTAATTCATGATGACATTCAGATTTTAATTGTTTTTCAATATTTTCATGCATTAAACGTATTTGATTGAATAAATTTGGACGAATATGAAATACTTGATTTATTACATTTGATATAACGTTATTTGTACGTTCAATCATATTTGATAAATATTGTTCCATTGGTAAACGTATGGCTTTTATATAATTAAGACATACAGTTTTTGTTACACGAAATAAAATATACTAAAATAAAATAATCAATATTTAATGCAAAAACTCAAGAAAAAAATTTAAGTAAAGAATTTCAAAAATCTGTCATTGTAGATGTTTTATTTCGTTATATTATTTGATTCGAAATGATGACATCTCTTTCGTGATAATTCTAGAATTTCATTTTATTTCGGATTAGTGTGAAAAAATATTTACTAATATATATGAATTAATATTTCCTGGCTAATTAATACACAGGTAAGTTAAGCTATGCTACAAAATTAAAAAAAATGAAAATCTAAACTATTTTTAAGATTAATTTGATAAAAATCAATGAGAGTTTAGAGAGAAAGCACAGAAAAAAATAAAGAAGTGTAAATAAGTTAAATAAAACCGTCAAGAAAAAGTGAAGTAACTAACGAGAAATAAATAGTAATCAATAAAATAAATGACTATGATAAAAACTATCGAGAACAAAGAAAATATTAATATTAATGAATGTTTCAGAATTTCGATACATTTATTCGGACAAATAGATATAAAAGAAAAAATTAGGTATCTCAAATAGTGTCTAGTATCTATAATGAAATTTTCAACTGTATGAGATGCATCGCGGCTGAAGAAGAAAATTCTCCAAGTGATGAATTGCTTTTGAATCGAGACTATATGCATAATGTAGAACTAAATGAACGATGAATATATTGAAAACAGTTCGTGTCCTTAGCTTATTGCTGTGGAGGAACTGCGCTTTTTGGGTATTTTTTTAAATGAATGCTACGAGAACAGAAGAACTGATTTTTGAATTTCGCCCTGAAACTTTGCATAAAAATACGTCTCAAGAAGAAAATTTTTTTTTTGTGACTGTGTCTATCCTAAGATATAACTATGGTTATAGCGTGTCTTTTACATCGTTCATATAAATTGACACATTTGATGTTCTTATTTCAAGATAGAAGCAAATCAAAAGATCTGTGAGGTCTGTCTCTATGCAAAATTTCAAGTCGAGATTCGAAAATTAGTTTTTCTCTTACCACACCGCTCATTTTAAAAATCTCATCGAATTTCAGTATCTCCACGGCAATAAACTAAGAACCCGAACCCTTTTCAGGTTACTCATAGCTCATTTGAGTATACATGTTACACATAGTCTTAACTCAAAATCGATTTCTCAGTTACAGAATAGTCCTCATGAGAAAGAAGGAAGGTGACAATAAGAAAGGTCATTTTTATCCTTGCAATGCTGTCACTATTTCCTACAAAGAAATATTGGAAGATTTTAAGTCTATGATAACTTGTGTTGTATTCTTCGAAATCTATCTGCCCTGAAACTTTGAAATTTTTCTGACAAGCCGTTCTTTAAGAACACTGTAAGGGAAGCTTATATTAAATATTCGTAAACTTGAATACTCTGTTCGAAAACTTACATCGGATGGTTCTGGTCCTTGTGTAGCAATCATAGCTGATTTAATTAATTGAATAAGTTTAGTATTTTCAAATTTACAACTATGCATGTCATGATAAA
The DNA here is from genome assembly GCA_905250125.1 of Rotaria sordida. Taxonomy (NCBI): domain Eukaryota; kingdom Metazoa; phylum Rotifera; class Eurotatoria; order Philodinida; family Philodinidae; genus Rotaria; species Rotaria sordida. The sequence goes on along the minus strand of CAJNOL010005677.1, from coordinate 6,993 downwards.
ATTGTTGATTTAATTCATTTCGTTTAGCATATAATGGATTATTAACTTGTGCACCTTCTTCAACTCCATGAATTTCTGTACGAAATGATTGCATAGCAGTAAATAATTTATCAGTTAAATATCTTGAACGTGCTTCATCTGTAAGTAATAATTGTGTATAATCATCAATACCTAAATGACGAAATTGTTGTTCAACATTGCTAAGTTTTCCACGTAAATCTGTAATAAGACGTGGTAAAGCTTGTTTAATATTTCGAACAAGTTCATGAGTTAGAAATCTTGCTAATGATGGACAACCACGTCGTTCAATTGGTACGGATTGAAATTTTGATGATTTTGAAAAAAATTGTTCTTCTTTACGAAGTGCTTCACCTAAAATAATAATTATTTATTAAAATACATTAAAAAATTCTTTGATTTATATATATATATACGTACTTAATTCAATATTATTATCAATATCTTCTTGTGTACGACATTTAACCATTGAATAACCATGTTTTAATGGAATACGTTTATTATCAAATACTTCTAATAATTTTTGTTCAGCTCCACGATCAACAAGATCAATTTTTGTTAAAACACCAACTAACATTTTATTTTCATAGAAAAAAAGACAAAAATTTGAAATAAAAAACAAAAACAAAATTTTCTTTTACTTGTTCGTTCACCATCCGGATCGAATATTTTAGCATATTTAATAGCTGCTGATGTTTCAATATCATTACAAGCTTGAATAATAGCAAGAATAATTGTTGATGATTTTTGAAGATATTCTTGTATTAATTCTTCAATTATATTAACTGATGCACTATCTTGATGTTTTGATGTTACTTGAATTATTCCTGGTAGATCAATTAATGTTAAATTTGGTAACCAAGGTGCTTGAACATTAAGTAAAAGAACTTGTTTTGATATTTGATCACGATTATTTGTTAAACGATTTTGTTCATGATTTATATATTGACCAATATCATTTGCATTTGGTATATTATCTCGTATGAGACGACCAGAACATTCAAGACTTGCATGCCATGTTGATGAACGACGCATACGAAGTTCAAGAGGACATTTTGTTGTCATATGTTGACCACCACGAGGTAGAGGAATACTAGATAAAGCTTCTAGCACACTACTTTTACCTGAAATATAATAAATTTAAAAATGATATATTTCATGAAATAATATAAAAACAAACCTGAACTTTGTTCACCGATAACAACAATTGCTGGTACATCAATTGTTGTATCAATATCAGCAATTCGATTTCGAACTTGAATTAGAAAAAATAATAAAATATATATATATATATTTTTTTTTTGTATTTTGAAAAGAGATTTACTTTGATCAATTGTTGTAAGTAAAGGAACAATCTCTTCATCATAACTTTCATTAAGAGCTAATGATGGATGATCGCTTTTAGAAACAGACGCAGTCGATGTTCGATGTCGAGTAGACATATTTTATTGAATAAATAAATGATTAGTCTTGCGGATAAAAAACAGCTTATTGCAAATGATTCATTATGAGACCTTGAAAACAGCTATTGGCTAGATATTTCATATTTCCATGCGATGTCGCTACTCGCTGATATTATAAAACATTTATTCAATCAAACGAATTCTTTTCGGTGGTCAGAATTTCGATTCGAGGAATTTTCGGTCTGAACCCGAATTCTCCTCATTAATCCTCATAAAAGACCTTATTTCTATGAATACTTAGTACACTCCATAGTGCTTAGTGATGTGCATTTTTTATTAAAAAGTATTGATAAGCTGCACGCATTTAGATCAAATTACAGTCCTATGATTCCGTTCAGTGGGATAGCGTAGTGCTAAGGAGTATGAATTCAGATCATACTATAGTTGTAACGTTTTGATCAGCAAATTGTATTGCGAGAGATGCAATTATGTGTTAGTAGACGAAGAGTACTATATCAATTTCGATTCTTCCGTTGAAGCCATCAGTTATTAGATTACTGAACAAACTACTTAGAAATTCATAATATTACTAAAGAGCAAGTATGGATATGTACTCGTAATCGATAAACTGATGAATGGGCTTTTATCGAACTTCCTACAGTGTGTTAAAATGAGATGTCAAGATATATCTCAAAAATGTATTTACATGTAACAAAAAGCTCAAAAAATTGGCAGCATTGATTAGTTAAAATTGAATCAGAGGGGCATCATTTAGTAGTGCTATTGAGCACTTCACTTTTTACATTGGCACTTATTACACACAAGTAATATGTACCTCGAAGGACCACACCACTTCTGATAAGATCAAAAGTGACTGCTGAGCACCACATTTTGTTGAAAATGTATACCGCTAAGCAGTACAAAGTGTACTAACTTTTAATAGGATTTCGAATTTTTAGCGAAGTTAACGAGAGGAATTTGAGTCTGAGCTGAAACTTATGTAATTCAACTTTCTTCTTATATATATAACAAATTTAAATTTAACGAAAACAATTTTCTTTTGTAATTAAAGACATTTTTTCTACTTTCAAGTTTTCAAGTTTTTTTAACGATGAAAATTATTTGTTTTTATTAAAACCTTACATTCCATTTTATCCAAAACAAATATATAGCACAACAAAAGAACATTGTTATTAATCACAAATGCTAAAACAACTATTTTCAAGAGTTCACATATTGTTCGAAAAGCTTTAAATACAACTCGTCTAAACATCTGTTAGATATATCTATAATATTGGTCATCAAATCCATAGAAAGGTCTCCAAACAAAATTTGACGATTTATATTTTTTAAATCTCAAAGAGAGGTGTAAACCGATGCATTGGTCAGTGATTGAAAACTTTCGATGATTTTTTCTTAGTTTCGAGAACTTTTGAAATGGAAAAGAAAGCAAATGACAGTGGCAAACGGACTGATAAGAAACTCAATAAAAAAAGTCTCCTAAAATTAATTATTAACGTCAAAAATCTTCATAACTCTAGTATCTATTTTACATATTGCGGCGCGACAATAGTTGTCTTATTTTTAAATTTTGTCATCTGCAGCAATTCAGATGATTGGTTTATATCTCTAATTTCAATTAAATGTTACTGATAAGCATAATTTAAATACGTTACTAAAGTAACGATAGATAATTAATTATGATTTACTTCTATGATGACTATAAATTTTTAAGTACGTAGTAATGAATAATACAAATCAATTGATTATCTTATATTAGGATTTGCTAATTGTTTTACTATTTTCTAGTTCATTTGAATATATATAAGAAATTATATGTTCTCGACTAGAAATGTGTAAGACCAACTTTACTCCCGATCCTGGTCACCGAGACCAAGACTACGAGAAAAAAGTTATTCCAACCTGACCTAAAGATTACAATCAATTATTTGATAGTCTTACGCGAATTATTTTATAAATCATATCCATCAAAAACATAATTCAAGAGAAAATGACTCAAAAAAGTTCTAATCATCCAATAAATTAATCAAAAAACAAAACGAATATTAAAGAAGTTTTTTAATTCTATAATAGTTTCCTTTAGATCGGAGCCAAAAAAAAAAACTTGATCCCTTACATCTCTATTCTCGACTAATTGATTGATTTAAAGTTTTCAAAAGTTCAGCTTTTTTTATATATTTTCCTTTTCACAGTCATTAATATATATTATTCGATTATCATTTCATTCATACATTAAATATTCTAATTCGCTATTTCATATAATTATTTAATTATATTCACAAAGAAAAGAAATGTTGCTTTAATTTTGTCAGTACAAAAAAAACAAACGAAACGAGAAATAAGACAAACAAAAAAAAAGAAAAAAAAAAGTGAAGAATTATTGAAAAAAAAATATGTTGCAAATAATCGTTCAAAAGCGCGCACACACACACACACACACACACACAAACACACACACACACATACAAATGCCTTATAGTTCACTCTTTGCTACCGGTACATGTTGTTGCATATAATGTGCCCTGATAAGCAATTCCATTTAATTCAATGGAAAGTTGAATTGATTTTTCATTTGATTGTTGTTGAAGATTATTCTCTAAACGAGAGAAGAATCAAAAAGAAAAATATTATTTCAAATAAATAAAACTAAATTAAATTGAATTACCTTTTGCAATTATATTTAATTTACTAACTTGTGATAATAATGATGAATTATTTGTTGTTGAAGGTGTAAAACAATTTGGATGAATTAAATTATTATTTATTGTTGAAACAAATTTTTTTGCATTATCATCATTTTGTTTAGATAAAAATGATGGTGAAATACTTCGTTTTATTATTGATGGAGATGTTAAATGATGATGATGATCATCAAATGAAGATATTCGTGAAGTTGTTGATGTTGTTTCATTAACATCCCGCGATGATGATGATGATGCTGCGGCTGCAGCTGCAAGAAAAAATGGATGAGATAATGCAGCAGCCATAGCAGCATGATTTGAATCTACTAAAATAAAACAAATATATATATATATATATGTATATTATTGAAAAAATCTCCTATGAAAATAGCTCTTTACATGGTCTGTGTGCAAGTGGACTAGCAAGAAAAGAATTTGCTGTTGCTGCTGTTGTTGTTGTTGGTGGTGGTGGTGGAGGCATGATTTGTGGCGGTGATGAATATTCAAATGTATATGATGGTCGACGACCTTCACGTCGATTTCCTTCTATTATAAAGATTAATAAATGATATATTGTTATCTAGAAAATGTCTGTTCTATATTACCAATAGCTGCTTGTAATTCACTTGGTGAACTTAATTGTAATTTTTCACATTCATATGGATATAAATATTTCATATATCTTAAGAAATAATAATAAAAACAAATCAAAACTATATTATATCTTTCGTATGATGAATTAAAAGAAAGCAATACAAAAGAAAATCTAGACTATAAACAAATTGATTTCTCATCATATATGTTCAAGACATTGACATATGATAAATGATAGACAACATATGCGAGCGAACGAGAGAAAGAGAGAAAGAAAGACTCTCGATGTTAATCAGGTTTTATTAGTCCAACACGTTATATATGTCAACACTCGAAAAAAAATATTTATACATACTGTGTACGTAGAGTAAATGCAGCACTAGTAATCGAACTTGGTAAATTAAGGCCTTTCGTCACTTCACGCCATAATTTCTTGTTAATGACTTCAACTAAACCGCCTTTACCAACAACCAAACGAAATAATTCATCTTAATTTAAAAAACCAAAAAATATTTTTTTTTTGTTTTTGTAGTATAAAATGAAATATGTACTTACATAAATCAAGTACATGTTTAGCCATAATAGGTATTCTATTAACCGGAGTACCTTTTCAATAAAAAATAAACAAAGATGAATTCTTATTGAATTATTTTATATTGAATACTAACCACGTTTTTGCATGAATGCAAATAAATCATCAAGAAATTCTTTACGTTTTGGTTCGTCGGATAATTCATAGAGCTAGAAAAAAGAACGACTTTTTTCATTAGACTAATTCACTACAAGACAGGAAATTTATCAATAATTTGCTTCTCCTCCCGAAGAATTATTCTAATCGAGCGTATATATATATACAACGATGATTTGTTTATTTGTCTCTATTAAGAAAAAAGAAAGACTATATTCTCTGTCTCTCTTAGCTATAACTTGTAATTGTGATCGATGAAGCTTTTCAAGATATACATATACAAGTGATCGACCGGCTTTCTGCTCGATTTGATCGACCTTCTTATTGATAAGAAGAAGAAGAAGAAGAAGAAGAAGAAGAAAAAGAAAAAGAAATAGAGCGAAGTTCATCGTTTTAATATTCTTTTTGACTATAAAACAAAAATCGTGCCTTACATATTGGATAAGACTGATATAGAATATATATATATATATAAAACTATGCTTTTTAAGCTGATTTTATTTTAATAATAATGATTGACAGCAGCTGGAAATTCTCATTTTTATTTCTTAAGTGAAATAGAATAGTCCATAAAAAGAAATCTTTGTCTTTAAGATGTTCATTTATTTTCTCGTCAACCATCTGCCTCTAAACAATGCAATTAGTAGCAAATAATCGATATTGCCGCGAGCTGTGCTGTTTCTTTTGCGACATTCTGTGTATATATATATATATCTTTTGATGATGATCAAGCATTTGCCTTTGAATCAAAATATGGAAACACACACTAATTGTTGATCCATCTCGTTTGTACGCATATAAAACAAAACATATAATAAGCCCATCAATAACCGAAAGATTCTTCACATATTTATAAATGAGCAAGCTAATGTGTCTTTTGCTATGAAAGCAATTAGTCGACATGTATGTGAGACTGACATGGATATATACATATTCTTTTTCTTTTTTTTTTTTCTTTTTGCTTTAATGTGAACGATAAATTGATCATCAGACACAACAAGCCAAAAACTGACTGGCCTTAATTGAAAGAAAATTGTAGTAAGGAAAAGAAAAGAAAAGAAAAGAAATTAGTCTTATAAGATAGGTACAAACGAAACAACAGCTGCATGAATATAAACGTTTATTGATGGATAAAAATAGACCAATAATTCTTCTTTATAATTATATAAACCTGATCAAGAAAGGAAAAAAAAATACCAACAGAAATGTCAGTCAAGCTATATTGATCACAATATCTGATTGTAATTTACTTAGCTAAAAGAGAATGAAAACAGACACATTATAACATTTCTTCTAACCTTCAACTTGATAATTATTTTTCGATCTAATCAACTGAAATAATGTTTGTATGTTGATATGTCAGAATACCAACAACACAAAAGAAAAAAAAAAAAAAAAAGAAGAAAAGAACGCTCTATTCTCATTCGATATTAATGTTGAGAAAGAATTTTAAATAATCAATCTTTTTTATTCTTGCTCTAATTACCTAATCAATAAATAATAAGCAATATTTGCGTGTCTATTCATACAGATGGTCAACGTTCTCTTCTTTATTCAGATTAATATATATGTATATTCTTTTGTCTTT